>VFFE01007608.1:644574-700674 GCA_008921705.1 Burhinus oedicnemus
GCAGAAAGAGGTCTCTGTCCAACTTGAAGGTGCTGGGACAGCAGTATTGAGAATATTACTATATAACTTGCCCTGCTTGACACGGACTTTTTATTCTCTTACGTAAACATGATGTATGATAAGTTGAGTATCACTTATTTGGTGGGAAATGTGGATCATTTAATGAGCACAAAATATAAGTCATAATAGCTGAATAAATGGAGAGCAATGACAAGAACTGTTTTTTACAAGAGTGTGTATACATTTATTCATAATATACGCTTGTCTGGAAAAAGAGAAATTCCAGCTTAAATTCATAGAACTGTTTCTTTTCTTACTAGAAGTGATCAAAAATGGCACCAATTTTAGGTTTTGCCTAAGAGTTGTCCTTAACTGAAAAAAAATGCAATTGTGCATGTAGAGTCTGTCACTAAAAGTGCTTCAGGCAACATCTGTGATAATCAACTAAATTCTGCTTGGACTTCTCTGTGGCCCTGAAGCCAAGTGCCTTGGTCAGGCTATGTCTGTACTAGTAAGCTGTCTTAGTATCCAAAACTGAGAGGCCGCATTTGAAAACTGCCTTTTGGGAACAGTCCTTGAACTGGCCTGATTCCCAAAATATTGTCTGGGTGTCCCATCCACTATTTAATTTATTATATGTAGACATTGCCTTTTTTCTCTAGGGAACCTCAGGTCTTGTAGCTTCCATCTCAAACCAATGAAAAGCTAATCATATGCTTCTGCAGTACTTAAACCAATGTTTAAAATAGCTTTTCCATTATAAGCCTGACTTCAGCATCAGTTTGCTTTCACTAACTTTCAACCATACTTGCAAAATAAAACCCTTCCCTGGATTTTAAGTTCTTATTTCATCTGGTTATAAGGAACATCTTTTCTGAGTCTCTCTTGAAAGACATTTATTTAAAAACTCTTCAGTTATTTCTTTATTTACTCTTCAGATTATATCCACATCAAGATGGCTGTCAGATTTCAAAATATTTTTGGGTTTGAACAGCATCTTGTTGCTGAACTTAGAAAGAAAGTATTCTGCTTTATTGCCTTTCTTTTGTACAGGTGGAGGGCAAAAAAAAAAAAAATTGGAAAGTTGAGGGGAGGAGAACCCAAGCAGAGATGTTCAAACAGTTTTTTGAAAATATCAAGTTTCAAATGTAGATAAGAATTTGGGGGTTCTTTTGTACTTTTTATATAATCTGTTCCTCTTCTCCAATCTAGATGGAGCAGTCGCTGAACTGAGACAGATGGTGGGATAAGAGAGAGATGGTAGTATAAAACCCTGTGAAGAAATACGTAGAGGACAGTGAAGAAAGACATGAAAAAAAAAAAAGACAGGGTGGAAAAGGATAAGGCTGAGAAAGGAAAAGCCACACCTCATAGTGGCCATTGCTACAGAGCTTGCATTATGTACATGGGTAATGGGGTACACATAGGCAGCAAGGGCCATTGTACCTTACTGGTGTGATTTATAGTTGCCTATTGATACTTGTTTGCTTTACAGTTGTAAAGCCTGGGAACTTTTCTTGTGCAGAGGTTAGTGTTAAGTGTATGAGTTGAAGAGGCTTTTGGTTAAGGTACTGTCTTGTAACAATGCAAAATGGCTTAAGAATTGTAAATACCTGCTTACTGTCTCTGAAATCTTACTGTCTCTGTCTCTACCTGGAATTGTGCAAAGCATTTGACACTGTCCTGCACAACATCCTTGTCTCTGAATTGGAGAGACATGGGTTTGACTGATGGACCACTTGGTGGATAACGAATTCGTTGGATGGCTGCACTCAAGAGTTGCCGTCAACAGCTCGATGTCCAAGTGGCAACCAGTGATGAGTGGCATTCCTCAGGGGTTGGTACTGGGGTTGGTACCAGGCCCAGTGCTGTTTAACATCTTTGTCGGCAACATGGACAGTGGGATTGAGTGCACCCTCAGCAAGTTTGCTGATGGCACCAAGCTGTGTGGTGCGGTTGGACACACTGGAGGGAAGGGATGCCATCCAAAGGGGGCATTGACAGGCTCGAGAGGTGGGCCCATGCAAACCTCATGAAGTTCAACAAGGCTAAGTCAAGGTCCTGCACATGAGTCGGGGCAATCCCATGTACAAATACAGGCTGGGCAGAGAATGGATTAAGACCAGCCCTGAGGAGAAGGACTTGGGGCTGTTGGTTGATGAGGAGTGCAACATGAGCTGGCAATGTGCTCTTGCAGCCCAGAAAGCCAAGCGCATCCTGGGCCACATCAAAAGAAGCATGGCCAGCAGGTCGAGGGAGGTGATTCTGCCTCTCTGCTCTGCTCTCATGAGACCCCACCTGGAGTACTGCGTCCAACTCTGGGGCCCCCAACAGAAGAAGGACATTGACCTGTTGGAGCAAGTCCAGAGGAAGGCCCCGAAGATGATCAGAGGGCTGGAGCGCCTCTGCTCTGAGGACAGGCTGAGAGAGTTGTGGTTGTTCAGCCTGGAGAAGAGAAGGCTCTGGGGAGACCTGGGGGCCTACAGGAAAGATGGGGAGGGAGTCTTTATCAGGGAGTGTAGCGATAGAACGAGGAATAATGTTTTTAAACTGGAAGAGGGTAGATTTAGATTAGATATTAGGAAGAAATTCTTTACTGTGAGTGTGGTGGGGCACTGGAACAGATTGCCCAGAAAAGTTGTGGATGCCCCATCCCTGGAAGTGTTCAAGACCAGGTTGGATGGGGCTTTGAGCAACCAGGTCTAGTGGAAGGTGTCCCTGCCCATGGCAGAGGGGTTGGAACTGGATGATCTTTAAGGTCCCTTCCAACTCTAACCATACTATGATTCTATGGAATACAGTTGGGATATTCTTGCTTTATAACAGGACAATGACCAGTGTATTCAGAGGCTGGTTTTGTGCTGTTGAAAGCAATTTATTTAATAACTTAGGGCAAGACCCGCACCTTCCTACACCTGTGTGAGGAAAAAATGACAATACAGCTTTAGTGATTTGTTGTCTTCAAGGAGCATAGGGAGGAGCAAAGAATGGATATAGTTATAGTACCTAATTACTGAACACTATTGTTGATTATTTCAATTATGTTAAATTGATTATATGGATTCAAAAAATTATACTGTTGGTAAGTAAGCATCTCTTTGTTCTGGACCAGACAAGGCAGGAATAGTTACTGTGACCTATGTCTGAGCCTTTTCAAGGCTCCTTGCAGTTTACGTACCGCACCTTGTGTGGAAACATCTTGCAGTCACAGTCTGATTCTTGAGCAATATGTGGTGTTCCAAATTATGCCATACACTCTTAAGGTAATTTCTGTAAGTGCTGGATTGTCATTATAAGTATGCATCAACATAGCCTGTGAGAAAAAATAGTTCTCTGGCTGAATAAATAATATGCAAATGAAGTTGTGTGTCTCATACCTAACCAAAATGCTGCATCTATGATCCCAATCCTATTTACCCAAGAATAATGTAAATTCTCGCAGCCAAAGTTCATTTGACCACAGAACTTTACAGAATTCCTGCGGATAACAAATTGGTGTCTTGCAGTTGGTGTTTGTGTCTTTAAAGTGGGACGCTCCTACTGAATAAACTCAAAGAAAACATTTATACAGAAATAATTTTCTCAGCTAGTAATTTTCTGCATTTCTGCTTTTGGAAGCTACTGTGTTTTTGTTAAAATTTTATCCCTTATGGCTCTGTTTTGGTTTCCCTGTGATTTTTCAGGGCACATGTAACACTGTTTGACTGTGGAAAATAAATTATTGCAGTGTAATACATTATTGTTATTATAGAAAGATGTCCTCATTTTATATAAATTTATTCTTGGCAGTTTAGAAGACCTGCAAAGAACCTGAGGTGCTGAGAGTTCCTGTCCTCTGTTTAGATTGTCAGTTTTATCTTCTTATGCTATCCTTCATAAGCCATTTTCAGAAATGTAATTTTCATTTATAGGAAGCACTGGTTGCAATTCGTCTTCTTGATGTTCTTTGTGAAATGACATCAAACAATAGACAGCTAGAACATCTACAAGCTTTGCCTGGTTTGCTTGAAACAGCCATAGGTGAGTGAAAAGCCACAAGGTTTATTAACTGTTTGCTTGCTCCAAATCATGTTGCTCTGTGAATGAAAACATGTTTTTCACAACTGGTGGTAATTATGATTCTGACCTTTTAATAAAATAAATAAATAGGAGATTGAGTTAATCTACATTTTCAAATATTTGATTTGTTCCTGGAATTTTTCTGCTTCTCTGCTTGCGCTGTTGGCTCCTATTACCCAACAGAGCCTTGATTCAACTGTCAGCAATGCGCTATTTATACAGTAAGAGTTGTGCAAAGAACAGCTGCTTCCTATGTTCTTCCACTGGCTGAACGTGTGTGGAAGAATTGCCTCAAGAAGTAGAAAAAGGATTTTTCCATGCCTGTTCCCTTCTGTTTCCCAAATGCCTGAAAACTTGAAACTACGTACAATTTGAATGTTCTTAACCAAATTAAGTGACTTTTAAAGGTCAATTTGAAAGAAGTTTTCTCCAGCTAAGAAACAACAAGTGAAGGGCTGTACGCAAAGAAAGTTAAGCCAGGATGGTCCAGAGAGACCCTATATACTCAGAGAGGAAGCATACATATACTGATCTGTGCCTTCCTAAATCTTAGCACTTTCTGAGATGACTGATGTATGCCACCATTTTCTGAGAAAATTGTAAAAGTTTGTGAATTTTAAAGATAAATATGTAATATTTTAGCTAAAAAATAGAAAAAGGCTGAAACAGCTGTTAACTATGATTGAGAGATGTGTGGAGAGTGCTGTTAAAAAAAAAAAAAAACCCAACCAAAAAAACCCAACCAACCAAAAAAAACCAAACCCCCAAACAAAAACAAAACAAAAAAAACCCCAAACAAACAAAGAACCAACAACCAAACTTCTATTTTTGAGTTTTTGATGACAGGTTCATAGTTTTATTGCTTACAGTAAGATGACTAACAACAAGATGTATTTTGTGTGTGTTTTGAGGAAACTGAAAGGTATGCCTTGTATCATCTGAATGCTTGCATAAGTCTTTCAACTTCAATGAGAATTTCAAGGAGCTGCAGATCACTTAAGTTTAGAAGCTGGTATGGCAGTCCTTTGTCTACCTGTGCACAGACTGACTTTTCTTTGCAGCTGTCTCCAGGCTAATGAAACGGGTGCAGGCTAGAACACTGCTGCCCTGTACATCCTATGTATTTCTCACATATCCTCTGCCGACAGGAATTGATGAACTCGTATAGTTTCTCTTTAAGACTACCTTTTGGCTACAAGACTCCTTTAAATCCTGGATTAGCCAAAAGGATGAAAAACATTATTGATGTGTTATATCACCTTCAGTATTTATTTCTGAAGACCAGAACTATAAGGGTAGATAGTGCAAAGATTTTCATCTAATCAATTCTTTGATTCTTCAGTTTATATCATGAGAAATTTCTTTTTGGAAATTACTATAATGTTGATTGAAAGATCTGAAAAATATGAGTGATCTTTTAAGTATCAACTAAGGAGTGTGTTTTGCTATTTTCAATAATTGTTGGATTAAGTTAGACAGTAATACTGCAGTGTTAATAATATGTTTAGCACTGTTAACAGCTTGATTGCACAGTGTTTGGGGAATGTAACCAGGGAGGTCTTTTGGATTGAGGGGCATTTTGGAAGACTTGCTCTTTGGGATAATGAGAGAGTGGCAGACTGAGTTGTCCTTTAGTTGAGAGCATGGGTGACGTCCCAGGAGCAGTTGCTGTGTTGTGTTGATGTGCAGTGTTTGAGAGGAGCACTGTTCTCTCTGTGTTAGCTTCATGCATGGAAAGTGGCTGCTTTTCTTTCATCTTTTCCTGTACCTCTGTTTCCAGGTAGGTGTATTGCTCATTGCATTTTTGTCTGCACTGTAACAAAATTTTGAAGAGTTTTATTTACTTTTTTGGTGGGTCTTTTATTTTTTTTATTTTAATCCTTCAGTTCAGGAGTCCCTCTTAAGGGCAGGCAGAAGGTTTGGGATGACGATGGAATTCCCTCTTATGTGTTTGTGTGGGGGGAAAATACTAAGACTATAAGGCAAGGAAGCGTACAAAGTGAATGCCATGAGAAGGATGTGAGACACTGCCAATTTTTATGAGTTTACAAAAGCAAACAAATTTCTGTGAAAGAGATTGTGTTAAAAGCTATTTGATGATGACATTTTTTTTAGAGGCAATCAGGAGATTGTTTGGTTTTTCCTAGTTCAAAATATGAACAAATATAAGTGGTAGCTGTCATACGGGAGGCCTCTATGCCCTACTATACTTCCATATTTTAAAAAAACTACCAAAAATGTAGTTACCTCTTTATCAGCACAGAGTTGTTTTTTCTTGTCCTGTGTCAGCCACCTGGGAGTGAAACTATAATACAAGGACCTATGAAGTTTCCTCTAATTTAAATCCAGAAAATCTAGTGCCCATTCCACTATTGATGTTGTCACATCTGGAGGAGAAGGAGCATAGGGCATAATTACTGCCCTGTGCTGTAACTGGTTTTGCCACGTCTTTATTGTTCCAGTGTAAGTTGCATGAAGCATCTTGGGGACCACGGCATGCCAGGCCGTTTATTAGTATTGCAGGTTGCTTAGAGGAGAAATACTTGCTCAGTTTTTAAATATAAGCACAATCTTTAGTGAATTGTCTTCTCAGCTGTATAGACGCTCAGGTGTTCACATGATTTCAGCTCTTCTTCTGGGTGTGGTCTCTTTGTGGAATGTTGTTTTCACTGATTTCAGTTTCCCTTCTCCCTGATTTCTCTCTGGAGCATTGTAGAAAAAAATCCTAGTTGTTGTGAACTTGCTGTAAACTAGCATTTACTATGCACGATCGTTAGTATTTCTCAGTTGACAAGGTTATGGCACTGAAGGATTCGTGAAGATGTGTCAACGTGCTAGATGTATTCAAAATCTTTTCCCATACTACAGAGCTAGGAACAGACTGGAAAAGAGAGAAAAAAAGTAATTCTCTAATTAGTATGTGTTGCTGTGACAAATTTGAACTAAAGGAAGTTTTCTAGAAAACTTGTTTTTAGAAATATATTTACAGTGCCAGAATCATCAACAGCCTACAAATTCTGACTCTTCAAGTAGAGACCGATAGCACCAGCCTTCAGACTTCGTGTCTGAACTATGTAAGTGGGTATAAAGGATACAAAAATACCCTCTGACCTTAGGATGGCCTTTTATGGTTATACTAGCACAAATTAAGAAATTAAAAAAACTTTTGAAGTTCTTCTGACATACTGCTGAATATCTGAAATTGTGTTATTATCTTTTATTACTAATTGTTAGGTTCAGGCTCTGTGCAAAGTAATACTAATTTTCATGTGGTAATTAATTGAAATATTCTTGTTTTCTGTAGATATCCTGAGATTAACTCATCTTGCTGGGAAACAGGCTGTAAATATTTTCACTACCACACATGCTATGACAGGGCAGGAAGAAATTTCACATCCAGCTGTGGGTTTTAAATCTCATCTCATTCGTTTGATTGGAAATTTGTGTTACAAAAACAAAGAAAACCAAGACAAGGTAAGTTTATATATTTTTCTGGCAGAATGCTGACATGTGAGCAGATGTGTATGCCTGACCAGGACTTTACTGATGAAAATATCTTGTTGATGTACAAATAGAGATTAGAATTGGTCATGTAAAGGAGGTATAGGATTTTTGGTTTGGTTTTTTTTAGTGTCTTTGAGCTACTATAACAAGTACACTAACTTTTTAATAACAATGTTATGTGTGCCTGTCTGCCTTTTACTTCAGTCCTAAAGAATGCAAGCCAGTGCCTAATTCCTTTATTGTTTTCACATTTGCATGTTCTTTGAAAAGAAAATGAGACTAAACCTCAACTTCACTTTGAAGGGAAATGGATGGGAATGTTGCATGGACTTAATTTGAAATCCTTGAATTCGTCTTTAATGCTTTTTCCCTCCCCCTCCTTAAATTTTTCCATGCCACTTTAAAAATGTAGGTCTACTTCCATCAAATCACTTGAACCCTTTATCTTTAGAATTCCTGTATGGAAAAATCAGTTTTGTTTCCACATGAGGAAAAAGAGGAAACAGCAGCATGTTTTTAAATATGAAACCTTTTTTTCTTAGAGTGGTAAAAGATGTGGCTTTCTTCCAGGACTTGTTAGACTAACCTCATTTCAGCAAGAAAAGCAGTCATGAAATAATGTTGCCTCATGGTTCATCTGAGCACTTCCAAAAATCAAGTAGGTTACTTTTCTTATTTGGCCTAAGCAACCATGTAATGTATTACAGCAACCTCAGCTTAGTGAAAGGTCTCTGTTTCTCTAGTTCTTCCTCGTGAGTTTCTTGTTGCAGAGGAATCCTCTGTTGATTCTTGTACCTTCCTTTTCTCTTAGAAGTGTCTTTCCTTATGGCAGCCATGTCCTGGAAGGAAATGGCCTTGAGTAGCCGTTGTTATTGGTATTTGTTATTGAGCAGGGAAATTTGGGATCGTTTCTTTCTTTACTTCAAGGAAGCAATTTATAGACTGGAAAATTAAAAACATAGAAGAAAGGCAGTATCAAAGAAGGAGCAAAGGAGGTAGCGGAGTATTTTTACTTCTCATGTTGTCACATGAAGCCCATGTCAGCAAATGCCAAAAATACAGTAATTAATACTGGTTACTCTGCAGGAAGTTACATATGATGACATACTCTGAGTCTTAACTCTGTGTTGCCAAGGAGCTATTGAGACATTGAGTACTGCAAAATCAATCTCTATTAGAAGCTTCTGTTTCCTAAGTATTTTTTTGTTGTTCATTTTACAATGTGTATCATTTTACAAAGATAATAGATTCTTTTGTACTGATGCCATCAATTGCTGGTTTCAACTGCTGCAGTGTCTACCAAGTTAGACTTTTATAATAGTAGCAGGGTGTTCTCATAGTGTATGAGTGGAGCGCTCCCATTTCCTTGTTATTTTTTCTGCAGGGCAGAGGAATGGAAAATCTGAGGAATGCTACCCTCTTTGTCTAACAAATGTAATAATATAGGCATATAGATGGGAAATATGGTAATGATCCTCCCTTTCCCCATTTATATTACAGTATATAATAAAAGATTTTAATATTTCTGAAAAATATTAATCCTATTAATCACTCTTGCACAGCTCGGTCTCTGACCCATTATGATGTAGTATGTGTTTATGTAAGTGAAATACATTTTTGTGGAATACCTTATGGTAGTGGAGGGGAGGGTGTTGCTTGCATTTTGAAAGGGTTGATTTACTGCTTATTGTTCATTTTCGCTGGGATTTTCAAAGGCCCCTGGAGCAATTAGCCATGCAGGCTTAGTGTTTTCAGTGGAAGTAGGGTATTAACTTGCCTTAAACTGCCTGCAAATATTATTGCTTTATGCTGTCTTGAAAATTACTTAGATTCTTGTGTGTGATATCATGGAACATTATTTAAGTGCCGTTGAAACTTGAGAAATGCCAATAGTATGATATCCTGTCTGTACCTTCAGTTTATTTCATACATTTAAATTGGTTCTAGTAAATGCACTTGTCATTTTTAAGGCAGTGTCCATACACAAACATAGGCTTGTGAGGACAGGGCAAGCAATCCGTATCATTGCACAGGTAAGAAAACTGAAGTTTTGAGATGGGAGTGAATGTTCAAAGTGGTGCATGTGTCAGACCTAGAACTGAATGCTAATGGGGTTAGTTCCAGGGTTCCCACGTCTCTCTTCAGAGTAATATCTCACTATATAGGTCTTATTTTATATCCATTGTAGGGTTTACACAGAGTTTACTTTCTATATTCAACCAAAAGTATTGTAATACAGAGTAAATGCGTAATAAGCCAACTGACCAGCGCATCTGAGAGACCTTGGGCGTTACCATTGCCTGTTGCTTTTGGGTGACTTACTGTGTGAATTATAGGCATAAGCTGGGGAAGTGGCTTTCTCTTCAGTCAGTTTAGTTGGTTGCCTGGCATGAGAGGGCTGCACATCACTTACCAAAGGCTCTTGAACAGCACTGTTAATATTCTGACTCTTTAGTGAACTGAGGCTTTCACACTTGTTTTCCGTAATATTTTTCTGTAATTTCCAGTCCCAGTAGAGCTCTTTTCCCACTAATGATGATAATGCGTTAGTAAATGGAGTAATAGCACAGTATTAATAATAAAAAATATAGCCCCTATTTTTATAATATAACCTCAGTGCTTGGCGTTGGTCTGCCTGGCTTGTTCTGAAAACATAAGTAGTCCCCAAAGACGTGGGGCTTGAATGGCGACTTGGGCTAAGCCCTCTGAGTGGACAGAGTTGCATCACTGTCTTCAGGAGCTTCTTCCAGAGTTGAGGGACAACCTGCTTGTCCTCTGGGAGGTGGGTCTTGAGCCAGCCTGGGCCTCATGCAGTGCGAGTCTCCTGAAGTACGATGGTGCAGTCTTACTGCATGGGGTGCTAGTGTCAGAGTTAAAGCAGCAGAGAATGCCTGGAGTGGGAGGATAATAGCTCTGTAAAGGCTGCTGCTCCATCTCTATTTATGGTCTCCACCTGCTATAAGAACAATAATTGCAGGGAATTAGTGCATTGGTTTGTTGGCAGTGGTGAAAAATCTTGTAATGCTTTGGAACGGAGAAATATCTTACTAGTACTTTATTGCTTTTTCACTTTGTTTAAAACCTTTCTTTGTTTTTAAAAGGCATTCTTTAGCCTGTACTCTGTTAGCATTGGGAATGGTTTCTTTACATCTTTTCTTTCTCATAGTTTTATTTACACTATTGTGATAAGTTCTTAAGATACAAGGGAGTGGGCAGACATTTAACCTGTAAACTGAGATGCAGTTATTAAAATGGGTCTTGCCAGGCTTACTGCCCACTTGCATGTTTTGCAAGGCTGGATAGGTTGGTATTTGTAAGAAAAGTGTCTGATAAAATGTTCATTTTGGACTGGTAAATGTTTGGTACATGCATGTCCTGAGTTGCACACACTCTTGCACTGAAAGGAGAGAAGAGAAAAATAAAAGTGCTGTACTTACGACACCAAGCGTTGAGCTAGTTCCGTGTTGAACCTGCCAAGACCCTGCAATGGATGTGCAGTTCTCCTGTGCTTTCTCTCTCTGTAGAAGGAAGGAAGACCTGTCAAGAGTTATCGTCATACATGTGGGGCAGTCCTGTGGCTTGTATTTTGTTATGTCTCCTTCACAAAGATGCATTGTATATTTTTATTAAATATACTGGAAGGAAGGAGGTGGGTTGTCAGGCTGAGCAAGGAGTGGAGGTTTTGGCTGGTAGTTGTTGAATGAAGTTATCAGAAGGAAAAAGTGAAAAGTCCTCCATATTCCCCTCAGCTTGTTTTGACTTGCCTTCTAAACACCTCAGTTTTATCATCTGGAGAGAATTTATACTGTTTTCTTAGGCGGAGGCTAAGAAAACTATCTACTATCACTTTTAAAGCTATGAAGTGTTGGATTCAGTGCAGCTCTTTCTCCTGCTTTAGTATAGTAGAACTGTTTTAATAAAAAATAAAACATGAAAGAAACCTAGTGAACAAAGTATAAGGATATAATTTGTTATTGTAGAAATCAAATACAAAATATATCACAGCAATTAATCTGCACCCCTAGTTCTTTGTTCACTTACAAGAATACGTACCAGAAGATGAGATGACTAGTCTCTGCCTTATTGTGACAGATAGCACTGCTCTGCACAACCTTATTACCTTTCCCTAAAACTGTTGTTTATGTTGAGGTGTTTATGCAGTATGACTTGTTTGAAGTACTTGATTTAATTGCAAGTGTCATCAGTACTTGAATAAGCAATGGAATGATGTAGACATTATTCTGTATTGTTTCCCTTCCTCTCTTGTAAAGAGAGGAATTACATAGACTTCAATCACATAATCTTGCTGGAGTTAGTAAATAGGGAATTGAAAGGAAGAAGAAAGCTTGACAAAGTTTAATTGCAGTCTTTATTCACTATCTGCTTTAGTTCACTGTTACCTCTGAGATCAAACGAGGGAGATCTGAATTGCCTGGGGGTTCTGCCCTGTGAAAACTATTCCTGAAGGATGCAGTGTTGTCTAGAACAAGCTAGATGCAAGGAACACAGCTCATGTCTCGCAACGGGGGAGCAGCCAACTGGCAGAACATCGGTGTGCTGAGATCATGCTGTACTGTTGTCTTTTGAGAGGGATCCTGAAGTGAAAAATTGTGACGTTTCTGAATGCAAAGTTAAGCCTAACTTTGTAAGAACAAAGCACTTAGCTTGGGTTTGGTGCTGTAATCTGGTTGCACTGGCTTTGCCGTCTTTAAGTGAGTGATAGGATAGGTAGTTTATTGCTACCTGCTTACTTTGACTAGCAATACAGTTAGTGTGCTGGGACAGTTTGATACATGCTGAGAGAGCTCTGTACAGAGTTGTCTTTGGTACTGGCACCTTCTTACCTAAATGGAGTCACTGTAATGAGGTGAAGAATTTATGAGAGAAATTTTTTCACATGCCTGTTTTTTATTTGAGGTAGCAGCAATGCTTCCTTTAATGCAATTATATTGGGTTTTGTCAATGCAGAGTTGAGAAAGAAAGTCTTCTGGGAGAAAAGGCGGGGGGAAGCTTCTACAGTTAAAATGATTCTTAATAAAAATAGCAAGTAAAACATCTGGATACTGTTTAATGTAACTTGGATTATTTTTTTTATAGATGTCTAAGCCAAATTGTTTTATATGAGACTAGCTTCCTAATTTGAAGACTTCTGCCTGAAAGTATGAACAAGATTTGACTTGTTTGGAATTCAGTTTTCCTTTATTTTGTTCACTGGAGCAGGATGTACAATGCATCCAGTTAGAATACAGTTAGAAAAAGGTGCCATCATCCATAGATCAAATCATCACCATTCAGCTCCTTAACTTAATCTTCTTGCTGTAGTGATTATAAAATAGAAAATTTCAAATTAAAGACAAATACTTTGTGTTATTTAACAGTTAGCTCTTTCTCCTCTAAGGTTTTCAGAAAGACTATAGGAGCTTATCTATGCTTTTTCTTCAGGGTTATTTTAACTTTAAGTAATTACATTCTTCCTGGCATGGCAGGATTTGGAGTTAGTTGCAATGAAGAGCATCCCACATTTATCTGCATATGCTGTTGAGAGACGGAGGAGAGAAATAAACCACTTTGATTTCTTCATTAGAAACCTACATAATTGTGATTGCTATATTTTCCTAATGTTAAACATAAGCCTGAAATGGAAGAGATTCTTGTTTTAGAGTTGAGTAAAGAAAGGAGGAGCCTTTTGGGTCTGGATGCTCTGAAGCAGTGAGCTCCTGCACACCTAAGTTCTGCGTGGTTCCACTGTTTGGATGGTGCTATTCTGATGTTGCAGCTATCTGTATGTTTAAATTCTTTGCTAGATAAGGACAAAATATTCAGGGTGTTGCAGGACTGAGCCCTTTAACTGGTAAGTTTTGACTAGGTATAGCACTGTAAAAGTCAGCAGTAAAGCTTAAAATGGACTTTCTCACAGAAGTGCTTTAAAAGCCTAGGTTTTGCTGTGGAAATGAGATCTCTACCTAACTAGTATAGAGATACCCCAAGTAGAAAAGCATCTGTGGTTCAAGAGCGTTTTTAAAATTCTGTTGCGACATACAAGGTAACTCTCTAGTGCTGGTCCCACACAGATTTTATGTTAGTCTTCAGTTCTGTTGCAATCATGAATCTTAATGAAATGCCAAGATTTTCATCAAAGTGCTAGAGACTGTTAAACCAAAAAGAATCATGAAATCTCTAAGTGGTGGGACAACATGAGTAATAAAGGGTTGGCGTGGAGTTTTTTTGCCCTGAGGTCAGAGATGCATGCCTAATGCAGTATGGTTTGTAAAGTGCTGAATTATTTTTACAACAATGTGATTCATTTGTTGTTAGAGAATAATACAAAACTTTATTCTGTTGTGCTGTCCCTTTATAAGCAACAGGTTAATGTTCCCTCTTGTCCTGCTCCTATTCCCTCTTCCGCCCCACCAATTTTTGGCAATTGATGCAGCTGATCTAATCCTTCCTTGTGCCTTGTCCGATTTGACCAATTTCACTTGAAGCCTTGGTCATACAATGCATAGAAAGTTTTCTTGTTTCCTCTTGCAGTGAACTTAGATGTACGTAGGTCCAGTCAATGTTTCATATTAAAGGTAATTTTAATAGTGTATAAGCTATTTTTTTTTAAAACATTTTCAATTTGATGTTTAAATTGCATACTACATAGAGGCATATTCACATACTGATTGCCTGGATATCCTCAATGATTGTGAAGGCTGACATATGCACAGTACCATACTTCCCTTCTAGTATATTATTGGCCTGCTTCATGTGGAGGATTACCATAATTACCATCTAACAGATAAAGGGATATGAAGATCAATCTGTATATTATTATATTCTCATGAGTCATAGGCTGAGACTTTGACCAAACCTTGCATATACATAAATGTAAACTACATTGGCTTCTGCCAGTGTAGAATGATGATTTTTATGCAACATACATTTGCCTAAAGCAAGAACTGGACTTGGGCATTTTAGAGTAAAAGAAGGATTGTGGGAGGAGGATTATTCTTGTGAAGTTCATAGTGTTTTAAATTAAGATGTTGGATAGCTCTAGAAATGAAATTAATTGCTTTGATTTGAAGTGGAGAGGGACGATAGAAAAGGGTAAGATGACTAGATGTCTTCTAACATTCAAAATTAAAACAAGCTGGCTCTGCATGTATTTCTAAACAGTCAGTACCAACTTATAGGCTTGTTGGCCTCTTCTTGACTCTGAACGATTTTTTTAAACCTTTTTGGTGGTGAACCCTATTACCATTGCAGTGCAGCACAGGACTCTAGCCCTTTTTAAAGGAAAACTCAGCATGCTGTTGTCAAACAGCCATTTCCAGACCTTTTTCAAGCTCACAATAAGCACTTATTCCAAGTGTTGAAACTGCATCTATAGCACTGATATTTAATGTGCCTGTTTAAGATGAGCAGACTGTGTAAAACTATTCATTTTAAGCCAGACTGAAATCTAAAAATAAGTTATTGACCTTGATATGGAAGAATTCTCAGGGGTTCCTGTGACTCCTTTCTTGTTCCAGTGGGCTGAGTAGTAGTTATCATACATGTGGCAGACATGAATTAAACTTGCTGTTCACCAGAGAGTGTTTCGTGCTGTTGCAGGCTTCTTAGACTTGTTGGTTTGCAGAATGGTCTGACATAGTACTTACCTGAAAGGTGTATTGTGTGGCAGTCCTTCCTCGCTGCCTGGAGTAATTTCTGTAATGAACCGACACCTATATAATGAGGGGGTTACAGCTGTGCTGCGGATATCATGGGTAGTTCTTAGGGTGTAACCTCCTTTGTAAAACAGAGGAGTGTTCTCCTGGGCTTTGCAGGTGCTTTTTCTCTTCAAGAATAACCTCAGCATCTCTTGGGCAAATGTCCTGGTTTAAAGTCCACTGAAATCAGAAAATGTCTTTGCTTTCCTCAGCAATCTCGATCAGCCTTGTCATTTCTTTTTCTGGATGTATGTTTTGAGACATATAAAGATGGGAGGTGATGTGGCCTGGCTTCTACAAAAAGGAGTCTGGGAGTTGTGACAACATTTTTTTTTCCTTTCTTCAGCTTGGATTCAGATGCTTTGGTAAGTTCTAGTAGCTTGCAAACATTCAGAGGTATTAAGAGATTTTTGTTGTTGTTCCATACATCATTCTGAGTTAAGAGCACTGTATCAACCAAAAATGGTTCTTGCTAGTTTACTAGGTGGTGAAAAACTGAATTTGTTTGGGGTACTCAATGTTAGGAAAACTGTTACTAAAATAACCACCTTCTGATGTGGCTAATATAATATTTTTAAAAAGGCTCAGAAGACATATAGTACCCTGTGTTGCGTGAAGGGGGTTTATCTGTGTTTCCTGCTTTTTGCCATTGTTACTAATTGCTGGGGGCAAGACCACCGCATGTGGAAGAATGTCTACCTTTCTGAATACTTTTTCTCCAGCTCAGATCTAAGCTGTTAATCCAAATTCTTTCTACTTTTACTGGTGTCAGATACAAGTGACATACTTTCCATGACTCTATAACAAGGAGTTTCATTAGTTTTCTGTGTTTTTCATTGTTCTAACCTCAGCATGAACTTTGAGTTTCCCTGTCTTTTCTTACCTGCCATCCATCCCACATACAATTTTTTTGTTGTTGTTTTTTTTTGTTTCTAAAGCTGCACCAGACTTCACAATGGGCTGATGCTACAATGCTGTGAGTGTTGGAGTGTTGAATGTGATCCCTTTTGGATACATAAAACTTTCTCTTCCTTTCCACTTACAAGAGGTTGTGTTTGCTGTTTTAATTACCTTGTGAGGCACAGGAATCAGTCATCTTTTCATCTGTTTCCTGGGTAGTTACTAAATTTGGTTACTGTGAGGTATTAAAGTTTCTCAGCTTGTATTTTTATGACAATTCTAAAGTTTGTAACCATTGGTACAAGGGGAAAAAAATGAAGATTTTCTGTTTTGTCAGATGTTGAGATTTGGCCATCACTACTTGCAATCTGTCAGTTCAGTTCACATTTTGGAAGCACTGGTAAAATAGTTTAATTGAGGAAATAATGAAACACATCATATGTGGTAGACTACATTTTGCGATTAATTTACTGTGGTAACTCTTGGTTTTAGTGGTACTTTGTGCTGCATTCAGAGTGAGGAGGACATGAAGGAGACTGTGTGAAGGCTTGTGGAAAGGGGTGGTGGAAGATCCCTTACCATTGATCAGCAAGCAGGATGCTGAACGCATGCCACTGAGTCCTGATACTAACTTTCCCACCAAAGCCAGAGAAACATTGCTAGACAGAAGCTTACAAATGTGCTTACAGAAGTCTGGTGTCCAGTTTGTTTCATCAAAGTGGGGTTCAGTTACTTAACTCCTTCCACTCCTGTGGCAGCCTGTCAGCAGTTTCAATAGAGGTGTAATGTCTTGCAGGCTTTAGCCTGGCTTTGCCTTATCAAAAAAGCAGCTGTGAGGCTTCAGTTCTCTTTGCCTGTGTAGCTTCAAGCCAGTATAGCTTCTGTTACCAGCACTGAAAATTGTTTACTAAAACTCCTGTTGAAGCATGTGAGGCCATATCAGAGCACCTAGTCTTCAGATAGAGACCAAGAATTTGGTTTCCTTAGTTTTTTTTCCCCTCCTTTCTCCTGTTTTACTTTGTGTCATCGGGAAGAGAAAGCAAATTGCAGTGCCTGTCATCTGCAGTTTTGAATTTCTGCCATTGGGTGATGCTGTTTGTTCTAAATTGTAGACCTGTGTTATTGTGCTCCTTGATGTTCAGTGTGGCAGTGCTTGAGTGAAGTTTGGTGATGCCGGTGCCCAAAGGCAACCAAAGTACTTGAATAGTCTCATTTTTAAAGGCTGCTGAACCAGAAGGGGTGGGAGAGGGAGAGGGGTGGTGGAAAATCCTCATCCGTTTTTTTTTCTTTTTCTTTTTTTTTTTTTAACTGTGCTCTGTTAAGACAGTGAGAGTCTACCTGGTTGAGTGGTAAGCCTGGTTTTTCCTGCGTGTCATAATCATGTTAAGTCATAGAGGAAATGAGTTTGGTGAAATTGTGCACTATTTCCAACATAAACAGTCCTTTCCAGGATTGTTTTGTTTTCACTTATTTATTACCGAACTTCTAAATATGTCCCCAAAAAGGGATACCTCACATATTGTAGAGAGTGTTGATAATAAAATATCTGGATACTGGAGCTTGACTTTTCCTCTTACTTTGGAAGTTTCAAAGTTTTCTGTAGAGCTCCTACATCGTTCAGATTTGTGAAAGGAAAACTGCTTATTCCAGACCTGGAAAATAGTTCCGTTCCTACGTAAGCAAATGGGGACATTAAATGACTCTGCAGTGGCTTGATTTTTCTACATTTATTGTGTTTTGCTGGTGGTAGTAGTAACATAAAATTAAAGATTATGAGATACAATGCTAAAAAAGTCTTCTTTTTCCTCCTAAATGAGCAATTACATCAACACTTTATATGCTGTATTTGTCTTGTTCTGGTAAAAATTTAATTTCTAATCTACTTTGTAAGTCAAAAAGTAGTAGCAAATAATACTTCATTTTAGGTGTTTGAGAAGTTTATGCACCTCAAAGCCTTTTTATGTAAAGTGTGTAATGCAGTATTTAAAATTTGAATCTGTTGGCTGTGGTTTACACTTGAGAAATATTAAAGAATAGAAAAGCTGTTTTGTTTTGATACTTGCCGAAATGAATCAATATACTGGTGTCACATTACTGTTACAGTGTACCATTTCTCTATCATTCCTTGGGCAGGCAAAAGCCTAATTCTGATTTGGTTTTGTCATTTGTGCAGCAACAGGGGACAGACTGTGATTAACGGCTGTAAATTTACACTCTTCAGATCATGCCTATATAAGTAGGAAAAAAACCCCACACCTCACCTTTGTCTGCGTAGGCTTCCTGACCCTTTGGGGGTAAGGGGACAATGCGAATGGAAAGATAGAAACACCTAGGACTGGGCAGGTGACACACTTAGTGTTCCTCATTTGCATCCTTGAACAGATTATTGGGGCTGTGATTTCTCTGTGGCAGTATACTTGCTGGAAGCAGGGCATGGAGAGAGCTGCCCCTCTGGTGCTGAGCTCTTGGTGCTGCTTGTAGACCTCTGGTGCTGAGGAATGCCTTGCCTGTCATGGAGCGCAGGTGGCTCAGCTCAAGCTGTCTATCTGCTTAATGTATATTCAGCAGCACAATAGCAATTAAGTACATCGAAAAAAAATTAATTGGAATTTACGTGCAATGGGGAATGACGTTCTAGTATTTTGAGATGCAGGTGGCCTGTGAAGGGTGTTCTTTAAAAACTGAGATGTATGTACTACAAGAGTGCATTAATGCTAACCGAGCAAATGCTTATGCCAACTCCGATAAATTGAGTTATTTATTAGGAATTAATAACAAACAAGAATAGATGATTCTGAGGCGGCAGAATTACAAAAGAATATTATGAAAGCCAAATTCCTTCCTTGCCCACTGATAAAGGTTTAATAAAATACTAGTGCACAAAAATGCATTCTAGTTAGCATTCAATATTGACCATGTCTACATTTTGCTCTTTTGTTCTTAAACTAGACGTTTGAGAGAGATTTTCACTGCACACTGTCACAGAGTAGGTATTGTGTTTTCTTCACCAGGTGAACATGTGCATGTTCATTTGCATGTGGGAAGAAGGGAGTGGGTCTGGAAATGAGGATGCATACGTCTGTGTAGACAAAAGTGCCTGGTCAGCTCTTACTGCAGGATTCCATTCAGTTATCTTTTCTGCTTGAAATGCAGGGCTCTTTGAAGAGCCCCAATATTATTAGAGGACTGCAATAATATAAAAATAAGTGGTGAGCACTTTTGCATCCCTTTTATTATCTAATCTCCTTGCTGTCAACGGCCAATGATTGGAAGAAACCTACCTAGCTTTTCATGCCTTCTTTTATCTATGCTTTAGTAGAACAGATGAAGAGGTTACAAGAAGTTTTCCCCTCTAAGGAGATTTTAGAAAAATATCTCGGTTCTCACAGTTTTTGAGGACTTCATAAATAGTGAGGATCTGTCTGTGTTTTGGGGGAGAACAGACTTTATATTCCCTTTAGAGTCTACTGATATCTTTAGTTTGGCAGTTCACATCAACTTCTGCTTTTTGAAAAACTTCTTTAATCAAAAAGCTCAGTATTTCCATAAAGAAGTGGCAAAGATCAAAATTGCCTCATTAGTGAGCATGTAAGTGTTTAAAACTGCATGTTCGCACATCATAATTGCAATCAATCAGACTTGTCCAGTTTGTTATGGCAGAAGGAGTTTGCTGGAAGGATTTCAAAGGGACATTGACCAAAGATCTAGTAAAGACACTGGAAAAACTATTGGGTTTTAGTTTAAGTTCCTTGAATGGAGCACTGCCTGTATTTAGATATTGTAGCAGTGGGAGCAACATCAAAATACTACGTGAAGTGATCTCTGTACTGAACGTCAGAGCAGCAAGATGCTGAATTAATCCTCTGCTGTTTGTGAAATGCAGAATGAGCTAGATTTGCAAAAGCGAAGGTGATGGCTTGATGGTATGTATTAAGCTTGATTTGATTAGAGACTGCTAGCAAGATTCCTTTCATCTTCCCTTCCAACATTTCCACCAGAAAACACCGCAGGACTGGTTGCTTCCATCACATATCCTGATGCTAAGCTTTTCTCTAGGGAAAGAAGGAACACGCGCCTCCAATGTGATTTTATTTCTTGGTCATGAGGTTATCACTGAGTAGGGTGAGTTTAAGTGTTTGCTAATAATCAAGGGTATATTCAGGTGGAGGATCCCTGTGGGTTTAGCATGAGAGAGTAATTGAACAGGCAACAGTATTGCGCATCCGTTTATCCACCTTCCAGACACTGAAACAGGCTCCTGTGGACTCTAGCAGGGTTGTATCTGCTTGGAAAAGAAAAGTGATAATACATAGTATGCCCAAACAATCCTCGTCTCCAAGACTGACTTGCTAGATTTTCAGATGCATCCTCACAGTCTGAAATTCTGAAATGCACTTTTTTGCTGCTGATTAAGGATTGAGAGAAAGCAAATGTCTGTGGGCAGGTTCCAAATGGCTAAAATAAGTATAGAAATTAACAGCTGTGATACACAAGTAGGGGATGAGTTTGACCAAAGTCATTCTTTGCAAGATAAAGCAAGAATGAAGTTCAATAGAATAAGTAATATGGAATCATTCTGGTGAGTTATCATAAATGTCACGTAGGTGTAAAAAGTTAGTGATCTGAGGAGGAGGTACAGAAGAGAGCTCTACTTTGTTTTGCATGTACTTTGAGCGTTAACCCACGTGCTCGTAACAATTTGTTTCTGAAATTGCAATTAGAGCCTTTCTGTCAGGGTGACGTTCTTGTCTTATTGTTCATTGTTCTCATTTATGAAATGGAATATTTTCCGTAATTCTAGGGAATAGGGAAATTGATAATCAATAGAAATCAGCTATTTTCTGGTTTACTATCTGTAATTGGTATAATTTTATATATATATAGGTGTGTGTCTATGTGTATTTTTTTAATATGTATATATAGGCATCTGTGCGTATATATAATATATAAATATATACATGAATATAAATATATACATGAAAAAGAAGCGTGGCCAGCAGGTTGAGGGAGGTGATTCTTTCCCTCTGCTCTGCTCTCATGAGACCCCACCTGGAGTACTGCATCCAGCTCTGGGGCCTCCAGCATAAGAAGGACACAGACCTGTTGGAGCAAGTCCAGAGGTGGGCCATGAAAATGGTCAGAGGGCTGGAGCACCTCTGCTCTGAGGACCGGCTGAGAGAGTTGTGGTTGTTCAGCCTGGAGAAGAGAAGGCTCCGGGGAGACCTTATTGTGGCTATTCAATACTTAGAGGGGACTTACAAGAAAGATGGAGAGAGACTTTTTACAAGGGGCTGTAGTGAAAGGCCAAGGAGTAATGGTTTTAAACTGAAAGAGAGTAGATTTAGATTGGACATAAGGAAGAAATTCTTCACTGTGAGGGTGGTGAGACACTGGAACAGGTTGTCCAGAGAAGTTGTGGATGCCGTATCATTGCAAGTGTTCAGGGTCAGGTTGGATGGGGCTTTGAGCAACCGGGTCTAGTGGAAGGTGTCCCTGCCCGTGGCAGGGGGGTTGGACTAGACGATCTTTAAAAGGTCCCTTCCAACCCAAACCATGCTATGATTCTATGTACATATATACTTATATACATGTGTATACACACACACACAAACTGATTGGTTGCCTCAATATACTACCGTGTGTGGGGTTCTTTGAAAAAAGAAGTAAAGAAGGGTTTTATTTTTGGTTGAAACTAATTGCATTGTACCTCTTTAATTTACTAATCTTCCCACAAGCAGTGTTTAGATTGTATTACTCATATACACTGTGAAAGAGATTTTCAAATATGAGACTAATTAATCTCTTGAGTAAGAATCATAACTGTTGTTCCATTCTTGAGAAAAAAGTTGCATTGTTAAATTAAAAAAAATAGAATAATATTATGTATGTACCTTGTTATATCTTTTTTTCATTGGTGGCAAGATGTTGTCTTTTGGCATCTCTCAATGAACTTTGTTAAAAATGAGCTATGGAGAAGTCTTAATGATGTGAAAAGGAAGAAAGAAAAACAACACTGATAGTGGAAAACATGTAAAATTTCATATTAATATAAATTATATGAATTTACAGAGGCTGAAAAAACTTAACTTTGCAAGCCAGCAGTACTTTGAAAGCTACAAATGCCAAAAATGTGCATGTCTTGAACAATATATGTGTTTCACTGTGCAATTTAGATATGATATAAACCATGGAAATTATATTCCCCTGATGATGGTTTCCTGAGGAACAGAACACCCAGTGTAAGGGATCTATTTGCGATACTAATGGGTATAACCAAGGCTGTTGCAGTATTTTAATTTGAGTTTGAGATTCATTCTGTTTGTGTAACTTCAGAAATATGATTTTGCTGCCTTTAAGTGTAACAACCTTTAGATCGTTGACCGTCTCTGAAGTAAGAATACTCGGTGTGCTTCATTTCAGTCCAATAATTTTTGAAGGGGTATGTGTGATATTTCAGGTTGCTTTAATACTTTGTTACTACAATCTGACTGATATTTCAAATGAAATACTGAAACTGGACTTAATATGAGGATTAGCTTCCTCTTGAGAAAATAAAAGTTTTTGTGTTCTTGACAAACTAAAATAAATATTTAGTTGTTTGCTTTCTTTTTTGTGTTAGCATTGCAGTCTGCTTTGGTTTGACATTAATCTTACCTATGACAAAATAAGAAGGATTTAGATTTTGGTCTAGAAATTACTGTTCTAGAGCACTGTTGTGGAGCTCAGTGAATTTGTATTGAAGATGGCAACGTTTCTGTTCAGTTTTAGTAAAAAAAAAAAAAAAGTTTTTTGTTTTTGTTTTCCTCCTGTGTTTTTAGAAAAGGAGGGGTGCTACCCATGGAGCTGTTCAGGGCTTGGAATTTTCCATAGGACAGTTTCCAGCTTTTCTAAAAATGCTTTCACCCTTTAGTCCAGCTAAGTTAAGATTGTGCATTTGGCTTGGAAATATAGAAGGGCTTTATTTCAGGCAATTGTTCAGTGTTGTAGTTAAAAAAACAAACAAACAAAAAAAACAAACCCAAAAAAACAAAACCTGCAGTGTTTTGCCTGCAACAAAAGTGGAAACAGTTCAGTGAAAATTAGTAATAGAACTGGTAAGTTCCCTTGAACTTGCGTCTAAATTATGTTCCCTTTAACTTAGACGTCACTACCTTGGTATTTTCCAGCCAGGTCTATTTAGTTGTCTCAGCTCTGCCTGTTCACCACAGCTCCAGTCATGAGAAGCTGATGCAATTTGAGAGGACATTCCCTACTGCCAGTTCTTCTGGAGCTTGCAATACAGTTGGAGTATTTGGTGGTTGGGAGTGTTAACTTTTAATTCTAGCTCTTGAGTTGTACAGTTTCATGAGCACCTCACTACTTAATGCATTTTTGAAAGTGTTTTTAGAATTTGTAGCTGCCAAGAAAAAAAGCTTAAAAATGCTTTCTTAATTTTAAAAGTAAAAATGTCATTTTTAATGCCCCTACAATAAATCAATCTGATGGCAGCTGATTGAGGTTCTGATTCAACACTTTTTCTCCTCTCACCTTCTGACCCACCATTACTGTCAACCTGCTCCTGCAGGCTTTTCTATAAAAGTGTCGACTTGTCCCTTTGAAAATCAACTTCAAAGAAAATGGTGTTTATTAATAAACTCCTATAGAAGTGTTCTTTGTTATTTAAAAAAATAATAAAAAATAGTGACTTGTAGATCTGAAGAATTTTTTAAAAATGTTTCTAATTTTATGATTGCATTTATTTTGGTACTGAAATGTACCCTCCAGCTCTGTTCATATGAGATCTTTTTTTCTTTAATGGACTGGCTAGGAAGAGTTGCTGTGAATGTGAAGTTTTCCTTTAATGAAGTTTTAATAACATGGTGTATATATGTACTCAATGTGGAGTAATGAACCTATGTCTTGAAACAAGAACTCTTTCTAGTTTTCAGTTAGAACCTGCAGTCTTGACTTTATAGGTACAGACCTGTAATCAAATTAATGACTGTTGCAAGAAAAGAAATAACAATATAAATAAAGCTAAGCGGAACATTTAAAATTTTATAAACAGTTGACTTAGTGCCAGAAGATATATATATGTCTTGTTTTGCACAGTAATGTTTTCATGTAAATTGACCATATGAAAGGATACATTTATTATGGAATTTTTAAAACAATTTGAACAACACCTTTACAAATTGAAAAACTTAGAGTTCTGTTCATCATGGATATATGAGTTCATCTAGAAGGTGGGAATTTTACTTTCATAGTACCTGCAGTTGTTATTACCAGACAGCAAGACATTTAGAGACACACATACTGAAAAATCCTCTGGTAGTTGTAATTTAGAAGTAAATTAAGAAACTAGTATGCAGTCTCCTTATGTACAGCTTCATGTATCGTCTCGCTCAATAGCCTGAGGCATTAGCAAGCTTTCAGCATGAAATTTAGTGCTAGAGCATGCATACCTGAGTTATTGTATATCATGCATACTAAATATATGGCTTTTATAGACATATAAATCACAACATGAGGATTCTTGTGTTTTCTAAATGTAAAGGTGATCTTAATCTCAACAAGGTGGCTAAATTTATCTTAATAAGAGAATCTGATCCTGTGCAAAGGTTATGCTTGGTGAATCATTACAAGAAAATGCATATTCTTAGAATTTCAGGTAAATGTAGGGAATAATTGCTCAACTTTCTGTAAGTCTGGATCATCAGCAAAGAAACACAGCCAATGTCATGTGAGGACTGGGCCAGTCCCCAGTGGGTACAGCAAGTAAAATGTGTTAGGGACCGTTTCTAGCCTTGAGGGCAAGTTGCAGAGTTTGGCGTGGCTCACATCCACATGACAGAATTCTCTTTTGTGGGCTTTTCTTCCTTCACCTTTGTTTTGCTCCACCAAAATCAAATCACAGAACTGCCTTTCCCATACCCCTTCTTAGGAAGAGCCCAGAGCCTACACTATACACCCAGCCATTCCTGAATGTCCAGAGGAGTGCTAGTTGTCATGAGCCAAGAGCCCCTTGGGGACCGTCCGAGAAGCGCAGCAAGAAAGGGCAACCGCAAGCCAGTGCTGAAGCCCAGCATCCCAGGTCTGCATCTCTTACTAATGCAATTGGAAGTTCTGCTGAAATGAGTTAGAATGACCCAAGTTTGTTGCAGCCTTCAGACTTCACTAGTGTATTGTTCAGCTAAGATGAGGTTGATGATTCTTTTCCTTCTTTCCACCCTATGTTCTGCATCTCCTTGTAATGATTCTTATACTTATTTTGATCACAGCAAGAGGAATTATATCTTGGGTCCCATCGGCTTGGGCAATGGAGACCCCCACCTCACGACATTCTGTGTAGGTAAACCTTTGACAACTCATTGCTAGTTCATTTGCGGATCTCTTGAACTGCAGCACATGGTTTTGAAGCTGCTGTGCCCTGCTTCTGTATTAATTTCATGTCATTCTCTAGTTTCGAACCTTTTCAGTAGTTTGTTTTCCTTGAAAATAGTTCTCAAAACACAGATAGCTCTCAACCTGCAGGAGAGGTTTGTGAAGTATTACATTTGTCTGTTTGTCAAAGGGTGCTCCAGGGGATAGGTATTCTGAGTCCGCAGTGGCATTTCAGAATGCAGTTGAGCTGGGTTATGAAGCAAGTGGACCATGTCATTTGATAACTGAGTTCCTCTGCTGTCACGGGGGTGTAGTGTAAGGTGCGAGGATTTACTCTGCTCTTACATATTGGTATGTTTGTAGGTAACTGCTGCAAGGGGCTATGTGAATTGTTACACTAGTGTAACCTACAGCAAAATTTGGCTTGTTTTCTGAATCCTTTTGTGGTTTGCCATTGGCAATTTGGGACTTTCCAAAACTATAATGGGAAAGTTATGAAAACTTTACGCATCCAGAATCACACTTTGTAATGATTGTCAGTGGAAAAACTCTCTAGCAGTTATTTTTAACTGCAATTGCATTAGCAGAAGGGGTTGCAAGTATCAAGAATGATGAACAGTTGTTAAAAGATCAACATTCAGATTTCTTTTTCAGTTAAAAATGAAACACCATTACTAGCAAAATCCTGGAATTGTTGAGGATTTGGTTCTGTTTCTATAAAAGCTGTTATCCTGGTTTGAGCAACACAGGACTATTTTCTCTTCTAATGCTTGGGAAAACTGCACTTTTAGAAGACTAGTGTCTGAATTTGTGAAAATACTTACTTTATAGCCAGCTATGGTATGCGGGTTTCAAGGTCTCAGTGTTTTTGAGTTAGCCAGGTTCAGGGATGAGGAGGAGCGAGACCCGGACACTTGACCCAAGCTGGCCAACAGCATTATTTCATACCATGAACGTAGCATTCGCTATCAGTTAGAAAGTTTGCTGTGAAGTCCTCTCTCCCTTGATGGCTGCAATCCTGAGAACTTCTTGCCCTGATGCCAGACCCCTGAGGCCTTCCCTTCCTCCCAAAGCCATAGATAGCACTCCCAGTGCCCAACATTTGCTTGTCCACTGCTGGGAGTGCACAGCTTCCTACTAATATAATTGGCTGAGTATAATCCTTGTATATTTTATATTGGTATCAGGATCGGTATTGGTTCTTTAGTGTTATTAATGTTAATTATCTAGTCTTAGTCTATTAAATCTGTTTACATTTCAACCCCCGGCTTTCCTCGTTTTTTCCCGATTCCCCTTCCTGGGTGGGGAGGGGCCATCGGGTGATAGAATAATTGTCTAAACGACAATAAATTATTGTGGTTTTCTCAAACCATAACAGCTGTAAACAAGACCCCAAACCAAAGTAAAAACCCTTTTTGATCTGAAATGGGAGGAACATTAAATGCTTGAATAGTATGCAAGCACAGGGATTTCCCCCACTTAGTTATGCTGATAAAGAATAACACTTCAATGCAACTATACCAGTTTACAAACCTTAGCTTATTATCTTTCTCTTTAAACGACAGAAAATGCTGGTTTGTCATCTTCCCATATGTCGATATTTTCCATGTTTCATATTAGCATACGGTGCTGCTAGCCACTCCGTAATAGATTGGCGATTCAAAACACCTTCATTAGTACACCCCTACTTCTCATTAAATTACTAGTTTATATAAGACACAGCGGATGAGAAATCAAACCAGATTTGATTTAGTAAAAACAAATTTATAAAATAACATTTGTTGAAATAGTTATAAGATGCCATAAAGTGAAAAGAACGGATGCATCATATTACTGATTGTTAACTTGAATAAAGCCTCTCTTAATGTACTTGAACACATTTTCCATTGAAAAGCGCTTCTCTCATGCCACAGCTTCCCTTGCGTTAATACTATGAAATCGTTTAAATATGTCACTGAAAGTCTTCTTTTTTCTTTTAATGTTTGGTTTCAGCATGTGAGAAAGCATTTAGTCTGTCTGGAATACTCTCTTTTCAAGAGAGTATCTTCTTCAGGCAAAGTTCTCAATCACAAGGGTTTTTCATTCATAAAATGTGTGACTGTAGTTGTCTCAGTGAAAGTGTTGCTGAAGTAGTTTGTAGCATTATTTTAATCATGAAGAAATAAATTCAATCTGACTTGCAAAAAGCGCTAAACTAAACCAAAAGTTACTCTGTTCATTTTATAATCGCTTAATTCATGGTAATTTCTTGTTTTTGACACTGATGACAATTTGTTTTACTTTGCAGTAGATGCTTTCTACAAAACCACAATACCAAAGAGGCATAAAAAACTTAAATATGTGAACCCCAGCACCTGTCAGTCAGTCTGTTATTGCTACATATGAAGCAAATGTGGTAGGTTTTAATCGCTGTTCTTTTAGGTAATATGGGCAGAGACTGGTAGCTGAGTATGCAGAGCTCATGAAATGGGATTGAAAGGATCTTTGTGTTGATCATGTTTAAAAGAGGACCTAGTCCTCATTATGAAGTTAAGCTGAACACTTCAACCTTCTCTTACCTTTCTTGAATGTTGCAGTGAAAGTTGTTGGGATTTATTTGTGTACTGAGCATTGAATAAATAAAAATTGTACTGAATTTGGTTATAAAATTACTTGGAGGAAGAAATGGAAGGGCTTTACAGGTAAGTACTTAGACCAGGATTGATATTTTGTACAGGATTACAAAATAAAAAGCAAGCCAACTAATTACTTTTGAAAACGAAAGAAAACGTATTTGCTTAGCTTTGTATTTGAAATGATCTGCCACCTGTTTTATTTTGGATGAAGAATACTCTGTGACTTGAAGGTATCATAAAAGAAAAAGTTATTGGGAAGAAGATACAAATCGGTCTCAGCAGAACAGTGTATGTCTAGAGCTTCTTTCCTCCCAACTCAAGACTTGATTTGCACCTGCATTAACCTGCTTTGAGACCATCCCCAGTAGGCTGTATGTATTGCTCTAGAGTAAATTGAGACCACATCTGTTAGTCCTGAAACAAAGCAATTATTGTAATTGTAAGATTTGGGGTTTTTTTCTTTTGAAAGGACCATAATTCTGTTATTTGTATGTTTCTTGGAAAATGTAATGTTTCATATAAAATGAAGTGTGAAATTGGCATTGCTTAGAGAGGACTATTATTTATGGCGGTATTAAGCGATAGAGTTGTATGGCTGGATTCAGGCTTCCGAAGGCTTCCCTGACTGGTCTGATTTAAAACAGAAGCAGCAAACACCATTAAACTGTTTTCCGGCTTTTAGCAGTCAACCGGGTCCTGCAGTTTACCATTTACAATTTCTATAGAGGTCTAGAAAGGCATTTTACAGTCCTTTCCTGAAACACTTGCTTTATTTTAAAACGCTTTAACCTAGTGAAAAATGTAATTATCATCAAGGATAGCTTTATACTTAACGTGAAATGGAGTGCATGTCTTTTACACATGTACTAGAAAATTAATGACTGTTGTTTGACCTGTCACTAAAATCTTGGAAGCTCTGTATATGAGGGAATGTGGAAACAGAGACTAGTGAATGCCGTTAGTAATGTCTATGTGCTGGTTTTGATCTTCAAGCCTACTAGCTTTCTCTTTTTATTTCCCCCCACCCCTCTTGACTGTGAAGTTTGAGGTGATAAAAATATACTCAATAACTTAATCTTACAGTTCCTTAAAAAATTTTACCACTACTAAAGTCACTTCATAATTGCAATAGGAGACTGGGGAATTATGGGTAACTGCCACCACTTGGGTGGTTTTGATACTTTGCTTTTAGTCTTGAGTCTGTCAGTGCACTCCAGGCACTGCAATTCAATGTGGCGTCCTGTTGTATTTAGCTGCGAATTTTACCATGAAATGCAGCAATCGCCAGCACAAATCATTGTACATTTTAAAATCATCCTAGATCTTTTCTCACATGTTACTTTCATCATGAGTACTGTATGTTGCTGTTTTTGCCACAGATGAATTTATGTCTGACGTTGAATTTTTTTTACACCTTTGGTTCAAAGTGAAATAAAAGGAGAATGCTAAGTAATGCTGGGCACAACTAAAGTCATCATTAAAGCACAGAACATCTGATTGGCATTTGATTTTGCCTGCTGAATTCAGAAGTTTCCAAGGAATAATTGTAATCCCTGATGTTGGAAATGGAAGGAATTTTGGAATACAGTAGTAATGTGGGAGAGTGATGGCACATGTGGCCTCAGCGAGGGTGCGTATTCATCAAAAGAGGGTATGAATTTTAATTGCTTTTCCTCCTTTTCCATTCCCACTCACTCTAAGTTGTAAGCAGCTGGCAGTTTTCAGGGATATTTCCACTGAACTGCTTTTCAAGGAGCAATTGGAATATTGAGAGAAGGTAGCAGCAAAGCAGGTGTGCAGGCTGTTGAGGGAGAAATGAAGGTAAGTACCACAGTTGGCATGAGTGGTAGAGTGAAGAGGTTAATAGAGAGTCACAAGACTGTTGTGCTGATTTTTTGACTAGAAGAGTGTGTGATCATGTGTAGAACAGTAATGAGGAAATCTTCAACAGAAACGCTCTGTGGTAATCTGCTTTTCTATCAATGTGAATGATTTTCAAAATTGGGATATTCTAGGGAATGTCTGCAGTTTTTTCCAGAAGAAAAGTTATTCCAATGTAGTATGAAATGTGAAACTTAAACACCAAAACAAACAGCCCCCCCCCCCCCCCAAAAAAAAAAAGGTAAATACAACAAACAAAACAAAGTCCCTCATTTTAATTGGGAGATGCTTAAAATGCTTTGTTAAGCTTGACAAAAATACTGTAGCCACCAAAACAGTGGTGGCTTGCCAGAATTACTTGGAACTTCCTATTGCGATTGGTGATTATAGTGGCTGAAATGAATCATGTGACTTACCTAACCTTTATATCTGTATTTTTTTAGAGCTTTGGAGTAATTTGAAGACTTCAGTTTTCATTCTGCTTTGGAACAAAATACAGTTTTGAAATTTTGATGATCTCATATAACTGGTGTCCTCAGCCTGGTTCTAGTCACATAGCTAATTCTTACACTTAATTTCCTTTAACTTTCTTTTTTTCTTGTGATGAAAGAAGAAAATTAAGAGAACCTCTTTTATAGCAATGATTTGAAATCAGCAAACTACAACCATCTGATTACTGGTTTTAGTGGACTGAGAATAAGATAATGAGTGACTGGAAGCAGAGAAACATACTCTGTTGTTGCAAATTTGTACAAATTCAACTGATATGAAGTGCAGTGGTTTAATACTGGACAATACTCTAGCATCGTTGTTTTCTCTTATGGGTGCTGCCAGGATAGGCAAAGACATACTAGCAAATATTGGGTGATTCAAGTGAAATCCGTCTTGTGTTGGACCTTACTTTTTCCATGTTAAGTAGCAGATCTAAACCTAAAAAGAGCTAAGAGCCTGCTCCTTGGAGCAGTATCTATTTGTTAGCGAAAAGTGGCTTCTGTTTCAGGAACTGTAAATAAATGAATGAGGAAAGCTGAATCGTTTAAAAAACAAACGAACCAATTGTGTTACTGTCTCTTGCGGGAACCTATTCTGAATTCTCAAGTGTTTATATTGTCATCTCAATGGCTGGAAACTCCTGTGTTTTACTTTTGGAAGGACTAGTGGAAAAAATTATTCAGCAACTGAAATGGCTTGTTACCCACTCCTAGTAGCTGGACACTCTAGCTTCTGCTTGTTTTGGCTCAGTCCTGATTGTGTGCTTGGTACCTTCATGTTCTCTTCTCTTCCCTTCCCCCTCAGTAAGGCCAAAATCTTCATCTTCCAAACCAGTTCTCTTTGGAGAGTTTTAGGATATCACAAAGGAATCCCACTTGTACATTCTAAGATTTTTTTTTTTTTTTGTAATTATTTGTTTTTATCCTCCAGAAAGATGCAAGAGTTAACTCTTTTGGGAGAGTTGAAATAAACCTCATGTGTCCCTGAGAAATAATGCCATGATTTCTGAATGTCAAACATTAAAATGTTGAGTACATGCTTACCTAAACAGCGTAGTAGGTAGAAGAGTATTCTGGGGACACTGCCTTGACTGAAATGGACATAAAGATCTCTCTTAGCTTTCAGTCATTCACGCTGGTGCAAGGAACCCTCAAACTAGCTAAGCAAGTCTGCTGTGATGTCCTGCAGAAAGGAGCCTCTGTCCACAAGTATTTCAGTAGATCTGCAGGATGTGGTGAACTCCAATAATAGACTTGATTGCCACAAGCCACAGCTGCCTCTATTCTAAGCCAAAGTGCCTGTAGTCTGCAGTAGACCCAGGAATCCACCAGCACTAGGGGATTAAAGTGTTCTTTTGTCCTTTGAAGTAGAATCTCCTGTGTATCTCCTGTACTTTTGCTGCTTGGAAAAACAAACAAAAAACCCCAAAACCAAGACTCACGAATGAAATGGAATATTTCTCAATACCATCGTAGCTGCAGAAGAGCCAATTTGTGAACCTAACCAGTTCATATATTCCTACTCTTATTAAGTTGCTGTGTTACTCCAATCAAATGCTGGATTCTGCCCAGATGTCTAATTATTAATTACAAGATGTTGTTGAGCAGGTCTTTGAGGAAAGCTGACTTCTGTTGGTCAGCCTGTTTGATGGCAAGGCCTGGAGGATATATTTCTCATTACACAGTCATTATGTATCCTCATGTGGTACATTCAGAAGGAATAAGACTTAAACATCCCTTTAATGATGACCAAAGATTGGCAACAAATCCCCAATGTGTATTTCATTGGATCACTTTTCTTTGGCATGATTTATTCTCATACAATTTTCTGTTTGAGAAAGTCATGCAGACTTAGAGACAGAAAGAACTCAAAGAGTCATTACCATTCACCTGTCCAGGGCAGGACTGGTTAGAGTATTCATGGTTAAGATTTGTCAGGTCATTTGTGGTGACTTGCAATATTGGAGGCTGCTCCAGGAGTCTTTCAGACTCATGTTTCAGTCTGTTGCAGTGTTTGACTAATCATTACTGTTAAAAAATATTTTCTGAATGCATAACGTGAATGTTCTGTTCATTAGGCCCATTACTCCTCATCCTGCTGGATGTAAATAATAGATCAGACTTTATTCCTTGAAGCTGTTTTTTTTCTAGAAATCTTACTGTTTGCTACATACTCCGATAAATTGTTTCTGACCACTTTTTTCCAGCTTTATAACCAAGAAAAGGTCATATTAGGGTAGAAAGAACCTGGTTTTGAACTAATGTGAGGAAAAGAATGGATTTATGCTTCTTTCCATAGTCTTAGCCCTTTCATTTTTGTTGAAGTGAGTTGGAAAAGTCTTAGACTTGCACGGTCATTCAGGCAGGAAGGGATTTTGGGAGGTCTGTAGTCCAACCTCCTGCTCAAAGCTGAATTCAGAGCAGGTTGCTCAGGGCTTTATCTAGACAAGTCTTGAAGACCTCCAAGATGTCCACAGTGTCTGTGGGCAACCTGCTCCATATCCTCATAGTAAAATATTTTTCCTTCTCTCCAGCCAGAACCTTCTCAGTTTCATTTTTATGACCATATTTTCTCTATTTAAACTACTGTGAACCCAAGGCAGGAAAGCAGCTCTGCCTTCTTAGTACCTTGTAGGTACGGGAAGTCTGCCATCAGGTTCTCCTGAAGCCTTCTCTCCAGGCTAAAAAAAACCTCAGTACCCTCAACCTGTCTTTGCATGGCATAGCTTCAGCCCCTTGAGTAGGTTGCAGTCTGATGAGTACCAAGGAGAATAATTGCTTCCCTTGATCTACTGGCTATGCTCCTGTTGATACAGCTTAGGATGCTGTTGTTTCATGTAAGATGGATGTTAAGATCTTGATGATTCAGCTCTTGAGAAGTATGTTGAAAGATAATAATTTCACTAATCTAGAGTACTAAGAGAAAACAGAAAATATAGTCAATAGGTTTGTTTTCTGTGACCTTAATACGTTCTTCAGGTTTTCTGTGGTCATGCCATCCCAGCTGTGTTATTCTTCCCCTTCTCCCTTACTTTACCTCCTCCAGCTTTTATATCCCTTAGCCAGTTTAAATCAAATTTGTCAGAGAAGTATGGGTATCAGAAATATTGCTATACTCCTACTTTTTGCCTCATGAGAATCAGCAAATAGGTAAATGAGAAACCCAAAGCAGTGCTCCTGAGAGGGGAAGTTGGGTGATGGCAGCTTAATCCCTGATCTACTGCAAACTAAGGCTGATGTTTGGCAACTGATCAGCACACCTGTACCTATGAACCATGTGCTGCTACTTGGGTGTTTTTTTGATACTTTTAGCTGTGTGACAGAACTAGGAGCATTGCAAAGAGTGAAGGAGCCAAGTCTAAAAAAGTTTGCCAGTTTTGTTGCTCCCAGAAACCATTTTTCTTTTATGTTCCATAATGTGAATTGAAATTTAATACTCTGGAGCTAAATGTTGGAGACAGACTTCTTTTCTGGTAGGAAACTGGTGATGCATAATGAATGTTGTATCTGGAGTTCTTCCATATAAATGATTCCTGCTTGTTCCTGGTTTTTGACTCGTTTCTAGAGTATGTGTGTCTTGCCCCCAACCGCTTTTTAAACTAGAAATTTGTCTTTCTGTTTGTCAATGTACATATCAGTAACATGTAAAAAGAAGAGTGGGTGTTAGTATGGATTATTGGAACTGTTAGTAGTCCACTTCTGTTTGCACTTCCTTTTGCTTATCTATAGTTAGACCAAACAAAACTTCTAAGAAATAGAAGTATTTCTGTGGCTGAAAGAAACACATTTCTCATTCTGCTTTCTACATCAGCTGAAGACTGAGAATTGGTCGCATGCTGGTGGAAGAATAATTCATGTTCAAACTGGCATTATATAAAGGCATAAATGTTCTTTTTGCATAATAGTATTCTTTTAGTTGAGTAGGTAATATTTCTAATGCCTGAAGTGTTACTGATTCTTTGAAGAGATTATTTTTGCTGGAGGTTTTCTGTTAACTGGCTGGATAGTTGCTGGACCTGGAGGTTGTAGTTGCATTTTACTAGATGCATGCGGATTCAGCAACAAGCACTGTCATGCTCGGAGAATTTGCATTCTTAACCTTGAGCTTGGCTCCATTGCCGCTAGAGGGAAAGATTCAAGAAACAGTCTACAGTTAATTTGTACTTTTTCTGAGCTGTGCTGTGAATGATTGTGTTAATGATAATTACTTCTGTGAACTTCGTAAGAAAATGCTGGGAGTTTATCAGAAGTGGTTCTGTTCAGGCAGATATCCTTAATTATGCTACTGACCTTATTTATATATTGGTCAATAAATGTGAATTCTGTAAGATAAAATAGAAGCTTTAATTTTGGTCTGAATATTTTAATGGGTTATCAAGAGAAAAAGCATAGCTCTTTCCTCAGGACTGACATGTCCCAAACCATCCAAGTAAAACACTATATTGTTCCTTGGCCATGAGAGCAGCGGTTGTATATGGTCTGGGCTGGTCACTTTCATAAGCTCGTGTTTAATATTTGTATAGAACCTCGGCTTACGTGGGCTTCTGTTTAGTATCTGGTTTAAGTAATTGAGATACGTTATTAAATTCGAGGTACAGAGAAAGAGGAAAAAAACCCTAGCAGTCACTTTGTCACTGGGGAAGGCATTTTCTTTTAAGTGTAATACATTTAAATTTCTCACTGGCATGATACCAATCTTCATTATATTTCAAAGGCAAGTATGGAAAACAAGTGGGACAGCAATATAAAGCTGTGTTGTGAAAGATATCTTTTTTTAACCGGCAGAGACAGAGACCTGCCTTTGAATGCTGGATGTTCTATTTTTCTGCTTTTTAGAAAACAATTTCAGAAACTGGCATAATAACATTAGGGCAAAATTTTTGGTACTGACTTGACTGAAGCAACAGAGATCACTAGTGCAGAGCTGTATTTTTTTTACATTAGGCTAATCTTTAGTAACCTTTGTAATTAACTTAAATGTGGTTGAGATTTCATCCTACACATAGGTTGCAGCTTCATTTACTGTTTCAGTGTGGTTCAGAACAAAGTATTACAGTTCTTCATAATAAAATAACTTTGTGGTTTCGTTACAGTCCAGTGCAGTTCCATGTTGTTCGCCAACTGTATTGTCAATAATGTAGATGGGGAAGTTTAGTGATCTTTTGTAACACAGGCCAATGTGAGATTAGGTTTATAAGATAGTCACCAGAACTGTCCTATTCCTTAGTTTCTGTCTATAATTTCTTCCAAAAATCTGGATGGATTACAGCCAGTTTCACGCTAGCCACTACATGTTTTCTTCCCAGGATATTTTGCACCTTATTTAAAGTGAGATTTGAGGCTTGTGCAATGTTGACTCCTTTCCCAAGCCCTGCAGAAGATCCCTGCAAAAGGTCTGCTGCCTTACTCTGCATTGTGCATTCCACAGACATTTCTCTTCAAAGGAAAAACTCTGATGCCAATGGTTAGTCGGAAAAATTCACTAACCTCTTTGTATTAGGCAGTATAATTCCAACAAATCTGTGTAAGAGGTTGAGACCTAGGGTGGTGGTTTCTTGATATTTACAAAATCTGCCGGTGTGGGAGGTTGCAGGCAGATGAGAGTGAGAAGATTTGAGAGACTCTCAGAATGCAAGTGGGACAGCCTGGTGGGGGACAGTGATTTCTTCTTTTGGCTATCTGTGGCACTCTCGTTGCAGAAATGGCCCTGCTACATGCAGAGCGATTGCTGAACTGGCTCACAGTGCAGCCCAGATCATTACAGTACACTGGCATGAATTTTAGGTTACTGTAAAATGCTGTTTCAGCGGATCACTGGTGGTTCAGGAACAGCTGGCATGGACTGAAACTTGTCTAGTAGTGGTTGCTCAGGAATCGGAGCTCTTCACCTCACGAGTCACTCTAAGAAGCATATCTTGGGTGGGTGCACTGTAAGGTTTCTTTTCCTTGCTTCATTTCACTGTGTAGTAAGTCACAGGTGACATACTAAAGCTGGTGTCATGATGACAAAAGCTATGCCTAACTCGGTCAAATTATATGTACAGCATAATTGTATGATGTTCAAGAGATTCTTAGTGGGTGTGTAAGGCAGTGGTAGTTAGCAACTGGTTTTTACATTAAGGTATCAGTAAGGCTGTGGTTTGCTGCTTCTGTTCCCACTTACTTTGAAGGAATCTCATTATATTCCTGCAGTAACTTTTTGCAGCATGTGTCGATTTTAGTTAAAATTTTACTTTCCCTGAGTACTTACTCACTCTGTTAACTGAACGTTTCATTTGAATCAAACTGGAACAGATTGCATGGTTTATTTCAGTTGACAGCACTTAATCCAGATTAATTTGTACTGTTCAGCATTTCACTGATGAAAAGTAAAAGGTAACGTTGTAGGCATATCAGAGTTTGGCTGCAGCGTGAAAAATCAAAGAACTAACATTTCCCAAGCACGCACAAGTACTGTATTACTGAAAGGTCGTTGTTTGTTCAAGCTTTGAAGTATGACATCATACATGATGCATGATCTTTGGAGAAAACACAAAAATTTTGTGGAAAGAATGGGTATTTTAAAACTTGCTTTATAAGCTGTTTTTCATGTAGGTATAGTTATGCATGCTAGCACAGATGTGCCAGTTAGGTCTTAAGAGCTAGCAATGCTCTTCGCGTTTCTTACATGTAAGCCTTGCCTGTTAGTGTATCAGTCTCTGTTACTGTTACTTTCTCATATTATAGCTTGAGACTCTGCAATAAGATTATCTGAAAAGGAACTTGTAAGAGGGATGTGCTGAGATTTGTTTCTGAATTCAGTTTTACTGATCGATAGTCTGTTTTGGATTTCACATCTAAATCTCCTCCTACCCAGCTTTCCTCTCTTACCATAGAACTTGCATTGCAGAAAGCTGATACACCCTGCAGCGTAAACTTCATGATTTGTTGTTTTACATTGTACATAAAAACGTATCTTATTTTGGGAAAAAAACATGGAAGAGAGAATCCCATCATCAAGCCACAACCTAAATTGATGTTCTATCTAAATTCCTTTGCCCAACAGGTTGGGGTTTTTTGTTTGAAATTCAATTTTAAGGAATTAAAGAATGTAAGATTTGGACAAGTACAGTTTGGCTGTCACAGAATTGTTGAGGTTGGAAGGTGGACTTCTGGAGGAACCTCTTGTCCAACCCCCCTGTTTAAATGCAGATCAGGTTGCTCAGGAGCGTGTCCGGGTGGCTTAAAGTATATAAAAAATATACAGGTATAAGAATATAAACAATCCTCATGCTCTCGAGTCTTTTTAAAAATACTTTTATAATTTTAAAAAAAGCTTATATGTGTTAAGAAGGTATTTCCAAAGTTTAAATTTTGCAGGTAATTTAGAATAGGTTTTCATTTAAATAGGTAACACTTTCTAAAGCTATAAATATGTATGCTGATTTATGGTGTTACAGTGTACCTTAGAAGTCTAGATAAATTTCTAATGGAATATACTTGTCTTAAGATAATTATGCTACGTATTTCATATTTATTGTTAACATCAGCTTGTCCTGAGTTCCTGGTAGTGTGGGTATGTATGTATGCATCTATTAGGATTATACGTTGTTATCTCATCCACACACACAAATGTATTTGTGTAATTTGTGAATTCACATGTATGTGTGTATATATAGAAGATAAAAAAATGGCAGATCTCATCTTTGCTGATTTGCTGATAACCTAACGAACACCTTATCAAAGGAAAAAAGTCAGTGACTCTTACTTGATTGTCGTGGTTTGGGCCAGACTGGCCACTGAGGCGAATGACAAATGCTCTCCGCCACCTCTCTTTCCAAGGAGAGGAGGGAGAGAGAGAAAGAGGCTTACGAGTTTAGAAGGAACTAAACTACTTTAATGAAATATTAATAATAAAATAATAAAAAGAAAATAATGAAATATGTACAAAACCGTATCAAGCTCCCAGGTTGATGATCGCGTCACCAGCAGGCACTGGGAAGGTCCCAGACTGGACTCAGTGATGGATGTGAACTGGATTCCAAATCTGGATTCAGGAACGCATGGGTTGGGATCAAAGGCAGACAAAAAGAGTCCTCCTTGGACACTGGCTATTGAAGAAAGAGGGCTGACCGCTTTGTACTCTCAGCTTCTATACTGAGCATGAGGCAGATGGGATGGAATACCTTGCTGGACGTTTTTGGGTCACCTGTCCTGTCTGCTCCTTGCCGCAGGTGTGACCCCTCTACGCTTTTCCACTTCCAACCCTCCAGCAGGGCAGATAACAAAGTTGGCTGGCCTTAGATGTTTTAGCAATAATTATAAGCCAGAGCCTCTCTGCATCCCATTCCTTGGCATCAACTATAAACATCGATCTTACCACTCTGAGAGTGAACAATTTCTGCACAATATGCTGTTAATTTCAGTAGTTAGAAGAGGCTTAGCAGCAAAATGAAGTTACTGAACTGAAAACTGATTCTGTTTTACCTCAAACCAGGACACTTGATATAAAGAATTTGTGCTTAGGTACATACTGGTAATACATTGCTTTTGAAGGTTGCATAGATACAGAAGATGCCGAAGACACGTGGCCCAATGCTAACATGTGTGCATGTGTATATATATTTTTTCAACATTTTTTTTTTCTCTCCTATTTTTTTCACTCAGTAGTTTTTTGTGGTTCTTCCTTCTGGAAGCAAGCATGAGCTGTCAATAAGCATAGCTTCTCTGGTTCAGTGTGAGAAGCATGACATAGAAGGAAGAATGTGAAATTAATGTCTGCTTGTGTTACTATTTTGTGATACCTGCTGCTGATAATACCAGATTTACTCTGCAATTTTTGTTAACATGTTTAATATTTTTGATGAAACAAACATCCCTGTTATGTTTTTACATACTTCTTGCATGAAACATCATTAGTATTGCTAAGACATCTGTTAAATTTAACTTCTGTTTTTATTTAGGTTTATGAGTTAGATGGCATCCCCTTGATCCTGGACAACTGCAGCATTGATGACAACAATCCTTGTATCCTTTACAAAAGAGTTCTAATTACTGAATATGACTCATAAGAAAAGGTGTGGGGGTTTAATATATTTATACCAGCATTGCTTTCACTTGGTACCTAAGTTTAACTGGCCTAGGTTATATTTAAATGCTTGGTTCAGAAGTGAGCAAACTCATAAATATGCTTTCATGAACTGGAGTCTAAGTAAGTTGAACTGTGTATATATTTATTCTGTTTCCAAAAATAATAAATATTACTGGTTTACAAATCTCAATTCAGAGAGCTAACTGTGATAGAAATCTGAATTAAGACTATGTTTGGTCATCGCATCAGATCTTGGAGCTCTTGCTTTGACTGAAATCTATTCAGCAGACTGAAATAAGTACCCCATCAATTCTATACGCTTATTAATTCTGACTGAAGAACTTGTTCCAAGCACAGAGACAAGGCTAGCAAGCTGTAATGAAATGTATATAATTGAGAGAATTAATGATGCAGATTACTGAAATGTTGGGGAGATTTTAATATAAATGGCATTTTACTTCATATTTGGGATATTTTTCCTGGGATTTAAGAGCAGAGTCATTCCAGGATAGATTGCTATTAGAGGGAAATAACTTTACATTGAAGATAAGTGGTTGTTAAGATGACTTATCCATCTCTTCATGAACTGCATAGTAATCCTGCTGGTGTGTTCAGTGGGTGAGCTATTATTTTCTGTCATCTAATCATTAGCTCCTTGTAAGTTTCTGAAAAGTGCATCTGGAAATCAAATGCCTTTCCTGTCTAGAGTAATGTCAGCTTTCTTTTATACTGAACACATGAAACAGGTTTTTTAAATTAATTTGTCAGAAAAAACTTGCTTTTTAACAACAATCATAAAAACAAAAGTTGTGAAAATGTTGCCTATTCTCATAAATGTGTGCTGTAAAACATCATCTACATATATTTATATCTTAAAAGAATGAAATAATGTAGGGACAGATGATAGCAAAATGTTAACAAGCTGGGTGGAGGAGCAGTGGGTGTTAAGTATCCTCCGAGTTATTCACTTCGTTGCTTTATATGCAAGGTTTTTACATTCATCGCTATTCCTGTAGTTTGAGACCTGACGGTGTGTCTCTTGACAGTGCACTGGGTAGCAGAGTTGTACTTCCACAACCCAATTCTGGTAAGCAGCACTGCTGGATGTGGTGGGAAGAGCAGGGAAAGTTACCTTTCCCTAAGCAGAAGAGCAGCCCTGAGAAAACCTAGTTTTGATCCCAAGTTACTCTTCTTTTGCTGGAAAGCACAGCTGTGCAACAGCTTTTAGAATTTCTTTCTAGGATTAATCCTTCATTTTAGCTGTTAGTAAAAGAGGATAAAGTTTGAGGCCTTCAAAGGGTAGAGTTGTAGTTTACGATCTCAAATGAAATGAAAATAAAATACCCTGGGACCCTTTACTGCATTTTGAGCAATGAGGAACTTCTTACACCTTTTGATACAGGCTGACATTTTATGGCTGTACTATAAACTTCTTACCAGAGGATAAACCTTTGCTTACTTGATTTTTAAAGGCTTACTAGACATAATGACACCTCCTAATATGAGCTTTCACCACTGATCCATAGCGTGCAGTATTCAGGAATATGAAAAAGTAGCACTTGGGCAGAAGAGGGACTAGCCTGCTGTGACAAAGTTTGCTGCGTCAGCATTTGGAGCACAGTTTCTGGCTACTACTCTGATTACGGGTTTGACCTAGAGCTATTCCAGGTGCGCCTGTGCTGCATGAAGTTAATGCTGCCCTGCGTCTCTCCTGCTTCTAACGTTCCTCATCTGCTGTGTTCTCAGCATGTCTTATGCAGGGAAGCAAAAGAGTTTGCAGTTTGTATTTGTCTTTACTTTCACCTGCTCTGCAGCATATTCTGCTACTTCTAGACACTACAAACCAAGTCTTTGGTAGCATGTAGGTGCCTGACTCCATTGCATAACATTCCTCTGAAGAGATTCGACTGTTCCTCCGCTCCCTGTGTGCACCAAGTCCAGTCTGGCACCAATCCATTTTGTGATGCTTGTAAGTCAGAGCAGTGCTCCTACTAAGATTTGAAAGTCTACTTGCTTAAAACTGAAACATCTTAAAATGGCCTGCATTGTAACTTTATGATCTAGAGTGAATATATTTTGTCTCTTTTCTCTTTTCAAGGAAGATAAGTTAAAAGGAAGTATTTAGGCAGCTCTTGAGCTGGGTATTGAGAGAGTTGCCGAAATTCAAATATGATCACTCAGTGGTGCTACAGTTTGCCAAGGTGATGTAGAAAGCTGTGAGCGAAAGCTTGGTGTAGCTCTTCAGCCAGAGTTCCTTCAGGGAGTCATGTCCAGAAACTTCTCTCTACGCTCTTGTTTCTAGTGCCTGTTTTTGTGGTTTCAGACTGTGTTACTTGGATATCTCCTTGGATAAAGCTGACTGCAAAAAGTTTCACCCAGATCCCTTTTATGTAAGAATTTCTTAGATTTCTTAGTAAAGTCTTTGTAGATGCACGTTTTTCTTTGAGCTTTATCTGTTTCAGAGACACCCAAGGTGTACAGTTGTCATTATGTTTTCTACTGAAAACAGAGTTGATATACTGATTTTCTACATTTTAGTAACTAAGTTCTGCCTCCAAATTACAGGTGCAAAATTTTCCAAAGAAAAATGTAACTTTTGTGGTAAAAATGATGGGATTTTTTTTTATTAAAAAAAATAATTTCCCTGAAGTATGCAATTCATCAGGAGAAGCTGGACTGCCATGTTAGATGTTAAAAGAGCTCTTTATTACCTTTGTGAGGAGAAATCCTTTGATAAATCTTTTTATTTGTATCATATGGAAGCATACTGGAAGAGGAAGTGGGTCTGCTCTTATCCTAAAATAAATTTCTTTGTAAACCTGTCATTACCTTGAAATTGCATCCTTTGAGGTCCTGAACAGTTTTGTAATGTGCATAGAAATATCAGGAAGTTCATCGCTTTTGCGATTGCTAGCTGGAATTCAACTGACATGTTTACATTGCTTTAGCTTTTTAGATTTGAATTCATCTTTCAGTGCTCAGTTTGGGAGAGCTGTAACCTTGTCTAATTACATCTCAGGCAGACTTGTATCTTTTACATTTATACTAACAAATAGTACTCTTTCCTTCTGGATATTTCATGAGTAAAAGCAACAAAAAACCCCCACCCTTGTTAGTGACAGACATGAAGAGGATTATGGACAGTTAGGAACAAATTCTCTGTACCTCTTGCAAAGATTATTTGAATTGGCATTTTAAATTTTCAGCTACTATAACTTTGCGTGGTTACAAGTAAATTCAATGGAGAAATGCTGAGAGATGCCAGATTTTCAACTCTTAGCTATGAGTCTTTTAGCACAGGGGAAAAGGTAGAGTGAGACTGAGGAGATACAGTTCATTACAGACCTTGGGGTCTGAAGAGTTAAAGTTCAGAGGAGGTTGAATGTCACTTTAGCTTTTTCTATACCCTTTAAATCCTCCATCTTGGATTGGCTGTATCCTAATCATAACTGTCCTTCTCTATTCAAAAGAAAACAGGGTGTTTCAAAATGCAAGTGGACTTGTTTGCCTTTGGATTAAGGAGAGGTTCTTTCATGAGATAAATTTCTAGTTTTGAAAACTCAGTTTCTTATTCTGCTTCCGAAAAGTTGGGAGCATTGTGCTTTACTTACGTAACCTGTGTTTAAAAACAAATAAATTATCCTGCTACAGAATAGCAGAGAGGGTTGGAGATGCCTCTCTGGGTAAAACCAGTAAAAAATTTACTTCAGACCCTGCTTTTCAAGTTATTTGGGTTAAAAAGGTGTTTTAAAAGAAAATCTCTTCTGTTTTGCTCTCTGAGCCACCATCTTCCTCATCTCTGACAGGCTCTAGCATCAGACAAAAGCACTTCTTTTTCTTCTTGTCTTTACCTCATGCTAATCTCTTACTGCTTCTTCCCGCTTCATTTCTGACCTTTCACAGATTCTGATAGCTTAAGGCAAACATAAGGAGGGAGGCCAGCTGATTCTGATCAAAAGACTATTGACCCTAATCATACAAAAAAGGTGCTTACAAAAGACTTTAAATAAACTAACATGTTTATTATTGAAGACTTTTCAGTTTACCTTAGCTAAGTTGTCTGGTTTTTTGCTTCTCCCTAACATTTAGGGTCACGAGTAACACACAAAGATGTGCCTTCTCTGGTTTTGGGGTGTTGTTTCTTTTTGTTTGTTTGTTTTTGGGTTGTGTTGGTTTTTTTTCTTTTAATTTAATGGCTGTCCTTAAAAATATTTGTTACTCATTTAGGAAAAAACATCGCAACAGTTAAACTGATAAAGCTTGACAATCAGAAGTGAAATACAGTTTTGAAGATGGAATATTCTTGTTTTCTCAGGATGCTTGCCAATCTTACCCTTTTGAGATTCTTATGGTAGGTCTCTTGATAAATTGATTTTGTGAATGTCTGAATTTAATTGGAATGACCTTATATAAGTGTCCATATTCTATTAACCCCTAATCAGATGTATTTTTCTGTTGGCGGAAAGTGCAGTCATACTAGAAGAAGAAATATCCTGTTGTGTAGTGTGTGCGTGTATATGTACACACACACACATATATATGTTTATATATATACGAGTAAACACCCAGCTAGCTATGTTGTAGCTAGCTATGTTGTAGGAGTAAGGATTTTCACCAGATTCCTTGTGAATTTCAGATTTCCTTGTGAAAGGAAAACCTGTGGTTGCTGTTGATATCCATAAACAGGCCCCTTAGTTTGAATAATGGATGGAAATGTAGAAAATACAAGTTAATTTTCAGATACTCCTCCCCTAAGCTGCTTCTGTTATATTCAGTTTGAAAGTCATCTGAGAGGTAGATTGAAAATACTTTTTACTTCATGGCAGCAGCAAGTATAATTGTGGTTCATGAAACTTCTGGCTAAAGCTAGAAGAAATGAAGTTGCTATGGTCTACAACAATGGCAATTTATTTTTGTGAGATGCCAGCAAAGACTTTTGGGGGAGCTGACAGACATTTTATCTCTACGTTACACAGTGCAACCTAAAATAGGCCACATACTGTAAAAAAGCCTCACAGCTGAACAGAAGCCAGTAGAAAGCAAAAATAGGAGTGTGAGTGAACTTTTTAGAGTAAACCATCATACAGTTGAGCATTTTCACGTAAATGTGGCTATCTCATGTATGTTGGCAAGAAAATACAGCATAATGTTACATTTGTAATGGTTGCCTTTCTTTGGAAAGCTCACTTCAGGCACTGCCAATGCATTTAGTAGTTCGAGGTGACCTATTTGATTCTATATTTTCATAAGCATACATAAAACCATGTTATTTCAGTGAATATGGTCAGTGCAAAAGACCTAGACTACTGATGAAAGCAGTAATGACTTCCTCGTGCCCAGTCAAGTTCTGCTCACTTGGAAGAAATTACCCTTTTCCTCATCCCATTGACACTTGCCTTGCTGCACAAGTAAGTCTGAAGTCTACTCGGGTTGAATGGAAGTGTATTCTTCGGTAGATGGCTAAAGTTTCGCATTATCACAGGTTGCTGCTGCTGCAGCCGTTGTGCTCGGACACAGAACACTATTAGGAGATTATTTTCTGTAAACCAGTACTGATTGTCACTATGACTTTAACAAAAAGGTTGATAGTAAGCTTTTAGTGGTTTAGGTCGGCAGTGGAAGAATGGGACCTGTCAGCACAGGTAAAGAGCAGAGATTTGTTGGCCTGAACCTTTAGGGTCCTACTGCCAAAATCAACACAAAATACCGACTGAGTGGCAGGCAACTACTATAGATGGAACTAAAATGAAAAAGAAATGGTCAAGCAAGAAGAAAGCGCTGTATTGCCATAGTTCAGTTCAGTCCAATTCAACTCCTACATGCTGAGAATTCTTCTCTAAAACCCTCGAGAGAGTGGAGAATTTCTGTTTGTGGCATATGCACAAACCTTAGCTCCTTCTCCATATCTTAAAATTATATTCAGATGAACTGGTCAGACTAGAAACTGGAACAGGTACAAGTGTGGTTATTCATTGAGCAAGAACAGTCAAGGGAGAGGGGCTTCTTTCTTTCACCTTATTCAGCAGACCAACTCTTACCCTGTTCCTGCAAGTTGCTGTGAATTCTTTATATTTTGTTAGATACTAATGGATCCTAGGGGTCTGTGTGGCTGACAAGGGAATCCCCCAGTGTTGTATGATAAGGGGTTTTTTTAGCTGCAGTGGTGGGTCAGCTTCCTAAATGACTCCCAAGAGTCTTCAACCTTCTTGTTATTTTTCATGGTGAAAGGGGAAAACAGCTATTCTCAAACACTGCTTTTGGTTTTATTTGAGAAGGTCATCTGCCCAATGGGTATTTCTGTCACTATGCATCAGGGCATCATTACAGTCTTGAAAGAAGCATTGGAAGTAACTGGTCTTGTTCTTGCAGAAGTGTTAATGGACTAAAGAGGTCTGGATTTCATTCTAAGTAGGATTTTTCTATATGATATTGAGTAAAGTCTCCAAAGTGTGATTATTGTAAAGCTCTAAAGGGAGACAAACTAGGTACATGGTCCCTGTTGAACAGGGTACAGGAGGCATTCATGTAACCTCTTTTAAATCACTCTTGACATTGGCTTCACATCTGAAGAGTTGGGATAATACAACTTCCATGTCTTAACCCGTTGTTTATCTTTTCTGTATGTTGCAAAGTCTTTGGAACAGAACTCACCTAAAGGTGAAGAACCAAGAAAAAAAACCTACCACATCAGGATTAAGCATGATATTTGGTAGATTTAACTTCTGACTCAAAGATTGCACTTCTGAAATGTTTGTTGTAAGAAAATGTTTACTTTAGAATGAAAACAAAAATATGAAGTTTTCCTTTGAGATGCTCTGCATCTACTAGCTATATCAGTAACCCAGACTCTTCCCCAAAACAAATTTTCTTGTGTCAAATGCAAAGTTCTCCTTAACATGAAAAAGACTTAAGACCCCAGGAGGAACGCAGTGTGCAGTACAGGAGAAGATACTCTGGGAAATGAAAGCACTGTCCCTTTTTTCTTCCATAAATGACCACAGATGAATTTTTGTGTTTGAACATTTAATGAAGTTGTAATTCCTAGTGGTATATTTCAGGCTGCTGATTCCATAATTTCAAGATGCAATTTATTTAGTGCATCTGCAGAATACTGAAATTCGGAGTTCATGGCGAGGGAGGGTATTAGTTTTCTTCAGAGTATATAAATTACTAAAACAGTTTTGCAGAGATACAAATATGAAGTCTATTCTTCAGTATCTCACTTCTACGCAGCTCCAGTATGTGATAACTACCATCATTAAGAAACCTGTGAGATGTACAGGATCCCTGTTAGAGCTGGAGAGTTTTAACAGAGGTGTACAGAATGCAAGAAGGCTCTTTCAAGAGTTACATTATAATATTTCTAATCCTTTGAGAAGAGTAATCTCTGTAGGCACCAACTCATGCATGTAAAAGCGAGGTATTGAAGTTAATAACTCTGTTCCTAAACCAAATATTGTCATATTCGTCCTCTGCCCTAATCCTCTTGGTGGATTTAAATCCATGACAGGCTTGAATTCTTGAAAGTAAGCAGATCTTTAGTTACCAGGAGCACCAAAAAAAAAAACAAAAACCCAAAACAAAAAAAAAACAGAGAAAATATAATATTTCACTGCTTTTATAGCTCAAACAGCTTGCTTGATTTTTCTGTAGACTTTCTTTTGAAAAATTCCCCTCTGGGCTGAGACAGAGCACTAGAAATTTGAGACCCAAAGGTTTTTGTTTTTTTTAAATAAAGCTAGGAGTGGTTCAGAAATATTGTTGAGAATGGAATGCCTTCTACAACCGCCTTATCATATTTCAGTCTTCTTGACGTTGTTTTTTGCATGCCTCCAAAGACTATTCAGATGTCATATGGCCAATGCTTTGCATAATATCTTTATTCTGACATTTTTCTGTCATCCCATTTTCACTCACTTATTAAAACTATCTGTAACTTCAGCTGGTGAATGCATTGTTGTTTGTAGCTCCTTCCTGATCCTTAAATCATTTTCCTTCCTTTCCCCAGATCTTTGTTTAGACTTTGTTTTTCTACTTCCGAAATGGTTTCCAAAATCTAACCTTTTCTTTCTTACTAAGGATATATTTGCAGTCCATTCCACTGACCTTGTTGATTTGTTCTTCTCTCTTGGTGTTTTGAGATTTCTTAAAGGAGATGCAGCCATTTCCTGAAACTGTAGCAGATATAATTGTGGCTAATGGCTGTTTTGCAAAATGTGGGAGAAAAACCTTAGTTTGGTTATAATTCAGTTGCATCTTTCAAAACACCCATTTATTTAACCGTTGTTATTTTTGGATGCACACTGGACGTCCTCTGGTGTCTATGAGACTGGAACTGGAGATTCATTTACCTTCGTTGTTTTGATTAGTTGTCATAAAGTGACGTTTGAAATGACCAAAAGCAGCAGGCGTGGGAGTTACGCTACATAAGTTATTCAGAAACCCTGAATCAATAAAATACTCAAGTACTATGCTGATCGGTAAGCTGACGTACAGATCCTTGTTGAATCTATATAAATAGATTAATCTCCAGAGATTATAAATGGAAAAAGAGCTTCTGTCCAAATTGTGAGTCATCTTATCTTGTCATCTACATAAGAGTGATAAATTATAATTAGCTTGACCACGTCTCAGGTATTAACTAGGTTGAGTTTTTGAGACTAGTGCCAAATTTTTGAAGTTTTATTTGACTTCTATAATTTCCATTTTAAAGCATTTTAGAAAAGCTGTTTATTTCTATATGTATGCATAGAAATGCATATTAATATATTTCTGTGTGTAGGTGGAGCTTTTTTCTTTACATGTCCAAGGAAATTTGAAATTACTACGGTCTGCCTGATATTTAATCAGTTTGTGAACATAATTACCATCCCTCTATGCCTTAGTGCTTTACATCTCAACAATTGTGGTAGGTTTCAATAGGAATTTTATACACGTTTCAACTTAATGGAATTTTGCATTTTTTTTTTCTGTACCTTGGAAAAGACCATAAGCTAAGGCATTTTTAATGGTTAGGTAACAGCAATTGGAGCTTTATCTTTTCAATGTAACAACCTGCTAAATCTCCAGTACCTCTTATAGATAACTAACAGATTTGGTTGTCATGAATTCTTAAAATGGGATTAGTGTAATAGAAGGGACTGTAAGAACAGAATATTGTAACTGTGGAGCATTAGCTTGAGACTGATCAAGTGTGATTCTTTCTGTTTTAAAACCAGATGATTTATAGTTACTTATAAATTATGGGGTTCTATTAAAAATGTAAGTCATAATTTTTAAAAAAATTGGCAGCCTAAGCAGCAAAAATGAATGTGTCATATTCATGGTTTTAGGCTAGTATTACAAGTCTGAGTATAGGAAAAAGTAAAACAAACTAGAGGTTATGGCTTAACTTTTTTAAAAGTTCTGTAAGTTTTGGCATAAGAGACACTATAATAAAAATAGCCTGACATAGCTAAACATGTACTATGGCTTTTGTAGCTCTGGAGTACTTGACTGAAATTTTGTGTTTAATTTCTTAGTATGCTAAGGTGTGTTGTCACTGTGCTTTTAAGTCACACAGAGCATGAATGGTTGCATGTAGAATATGGATTAAATGTTGTTTAACTGGCAGACATTAAAGACTAATAGCAATATGGGTATGTAATACTGTTCAGTGGTGTCTTGTGTAATCTGTTAACCTAGAAATACTAGTGATCTGGGTAAGAAATGTCTTAGTAACCCAAATTGCTGAAGTAGTAAACAGCACTTTAATGAACCATTTAGCTGGACGTCACTGAAGAGAGTATGTAGTTAAAAGCAGTCAAGCCTTGGAACTAAGAATGAGCCTCGTGATTTGGGTCTGGGTGGCAGAATTGGACAGTGCTGAAAATGTGTTTCTGAATGACCTGGAGAGCTTGGACTCTACTTGTGGGACCATAGCTAAGAGTGAGAGGGCAACTGAATATTGTGAGCTTTTGTTTTTCACTTTTTCTGAATTACTAATAGGCAGAAGGAGCAGGCAACTGCATTGCACCTGTAATCAGCCACATAGAAAATTTTGGCAGAATTTGTTACGTAGCTCTGACGCCTATGCTTCAAAAGGGATGCTGAAAAATACAAATGGAAGGAAGAGGTATGAGAATTATGCAATGCTTGGAATATCTCCCTTAGTTTCTCTCTTTAGTTCGTGCAAAAGATGCTTACTGATGCTTGGTTATTATCTGTGAATTATATATATATATTTTTTTAACCTGTAATGAAAATCAGTGTTTGGAAACAATTCTAAATAAATCTAAACCAGAAATAAATCACAGGCTGTGATGAATTTACCCACTGGAACAGTTTATTTAGGGACACAGTGAAATCTCCTTATCAAGATTGGGTGTATCTCAAAAAAGGCATGAAAATGTCTTATAGATGAAACAGAATTGATTTCAAGAGTGTGACCTTTGGTTGTCTGTGTTCTGTGCAGAACTGTTGGGCAAAAGTGGTATAGTCATCCATTCTGGTCTTAAAGTATATTTGTTGGCCATGGATACTTAAATAGGTGAACTTTCACTGGAAGTTATACATAAGATATACCATGCCTGTCTAGATTATACAGAAGATATCCATCCTGTTTTAAAGAAACCTGTATCCCACAAGGCACACTTTAAGAAATGGATTTCATCATTACAGATGATAGGTAGGACGTTCAGAGGCTGGTATAAATACAGGTAGCCAGAAAGATGGTGTGTGTCTGCTAGAGGAAGAGGTGATTACTGGTGTGGGAGGTTAGTGAAGGCTTGGGAACTGGAAAAAATACTTAATGTACGATTATTTTCTGCTATGGATGTTTCCAAATTTCTGTAGGCTGTAAATTGCAGAGAATGTTGCCTTAATATTGAAACTATTTTGATTCCATTGAACTGAGTATTTTTGTCCATTTGTTTATTCTGAGATGGTATCATTTGAGATCTTTCTCTGGCAAAGCAATGGTCTTCTACAGAGTGGAGTTTGAGCAGCAAACCCCAGTTCAGGTTTTTGGGGATAGGCTTTCTATCTTTACCAAAATACTTTGAGGAAGCAAATTTGTATGGGGAGTGCTTGCAGTAAGCATCAGCAGCCCACCCTGGTCTTCCTGTCCCAGTAAGGAGTAGGAAAGGGCTGGCTGCAGGCATCTTATTTCATGCATTTCCAGTGAAGCTTTGCTGCCACGTAGTGGTGGAGATTGAAGCTTGTTTGGTGGTGGGTGGTCCAGCCCTCCTACTGATCTCTTGGACCAGGGAAGAGTTACCTGTAGCAGAAATGAACCTCAGCTTTAGGTTTCCCCAGTGTTACAGATCTTATCCCTAAAAAGTGTGGAGTAAATGTCTCTTCCAGCATCAGATGGTGCCTCTCTACCTTGGAGGCTTCTAGGTTAAATGAGTTGTGCTGTGTCTGCTCTGCAAGAGCCAGGTCAAGCAGGGGAAGGAAGGACATTCCCATCTGATACAGCACTGCCTGTTTCTGTCTTTTAAACCCAGAATGTGGTGACTGCAATCATAGGTGATAACTGCTATGGAATAAAAATACAGGCAAACAAGATATTTTACATGTTTTTATTCTAACTTCTAGGCAGAGTGTTTTAAGTTTGTTCCTGAAGTTTTCTCATGCTTATAATTTAATGTCAGGTGTAAGTAGAGTCCAAAGCATTAATTCTAAAAATATGAATTCACTTCTTTAAAATAAGTAAATAAATTAAGATAAAACCTTTTGTTCTTTGCATTTTCTGTGATTACTTTTTGGTAATGTCTTAAGCACAAGTAGAAGTTATGTAAAAAAGATAAAGGAGTTGTAAGGAAATGCTATCATCTTATACAGCTTCTAGGACTTCATAAAACTACTACTAAAACCCCCAACAAGAAGAAACTTGTAGAGCTTTGTAAGCAGTTTGGTTGACTGTGAGGGACCAAAATCCTGACTGTCTACTACGTGTGGTCAATCACAGCACATGGATCCAAACTGTGATTAACAGTGGCAGTAGCTGTCTAGAGACCTCTTTTAATGGTGAGAAGAACTATCTTCTTGTTGCTGTGAAACAAAAGTACTTAAAAAGGACTGAAAGACTTGAAGGGGAAATGGTTTATGTCTTTTCAGTGTGGTCCAGTCAGGTCTTTAAGTGGAAGTGATTCTTCTAACAGGACGCTTTAGTATTTCATTCCTGTGTACAGAAGTTTTAGTGATAATCAGATTACTTGTTGAAGACCAGAAAGAAGTATAATTTACAAGAACTGTATTTTCATTATCTCTGGTTTCTAGCCCTATAGACCTGTTCTAAAAAAGCTCTTAGAGAAGTTGAGTGGCTTTAGCTGTTGCATAAACAGCCCATTTGACTAGGGTTGCAACCCATGTGGGTTGTCTTTCTTGATAAGGTTTTGTATCTCTTCCTATATTTGATTAAAATGTAGTTAATATTTAAATAGTCAAAATTCTGATTTAAATGAGGTAGTGGAATTGAGCAAAGAATATCCTCTTTTTCTCATTAGGCCAAATGACTCTGAAGGAAGAAAGTTTCCTAAGTAATCATTTAATTATTGAAAATCAACTGTAGTGCAGGAAACGGTCTAACTAAAAAAAAAAAAAAATTATCTGTACTAAGTAGTAAATCAAACTCTCCACCAAGGATATTACATTTAGAAATTCCTCGGTATTAATAACTATCAAGGAGACTTAAGAAAACAGATGTACATGTTTCATTCTCCTTGTCACTACTCTTCAGTATCCTATATTAGTTAATGATAATGCTTAACTTTTAAAACTTACTATTAGCCTTTTTCAAGCAACATACTTTCAAGATTACTTGTGCATTGCTCTGTGTCTACCTCGTCAGATTCAAAACTCGTTAATAATTATGTCTAGCATCTTTCATCTGTAGAATCCAAATTGTTTTATGGAACAATTCATAGGGGTCCTGATGACTGCAATAGACTTGCCAATAACATTTAGTCCAAATTGGGCCTCCTAATATGAAAATGAAAAACTGGAATACTCTCTTTGGGAAATGGTTTGTAAGTCCTCCTCTCCAGTAATGTGTCACAATAGGATATTGGTTAGCGACTCCTGACAGTACATGGTTGTATTTTCATACACCATTAAACTTACAAAACAGTCACTGTGCTATTGCTAGCATTGACTCTAGCAACCTCTTGTAGCAGAATCCATAGGAAAAGAAACAAGAGAATTGTGGGAAGTTCCCTTTGCAGTCAATGGCAAAACTTCCACAGGATTTAGTGGCATAGATTTTCATGGTTTATGTTGATTCCAGATAGTCAGTATTTCATCTTCTTGGGCAGATTTCCAGCACGTTTTCTCCACCTCTCGTCCTTTCTCCCTGTATGCACCCCTCCCTGACAACTGAAGTTATGACCCAGAGGAATTTAGATGATAAATTTTAAATTGCTGTACGAAGATGTTATAAAAGTATGGAACACAGGGCAAGTTGATTCAGTTGTGTTATTCTTTTTGTATAAGTCAAAATTACATAGGAATCCAATAGCATACAGTAATGATGGATTTTGAAAAAGAGTTGCTATAAATGCATACAAATATTTGCTTTCATTCCCTAAACACAAGTAGTCTAGTAATGAAGCTGCTGCAAAAGGAAAAGAAAATTTTTCTTTCTTTTGAATGCCCTCTGCACTGTGACAGAGATACTGTAATCTTTGCTTCCTTGTCTATAATACTAATTAATTTGAGAATGCAGTATGTCCTCTTGGAAAAATCTAGACGAGTCTGCGCAATCTGATCTACTGTGCTTGCTGCCTTTCTTTTCTTTTATGCAGTTTCACAACAAACAGGCTCATGCTCTTATTTGTAGTAACTATGGAAACTTTAGAAGCTCTCTTTCTAAAGCTGAGCATACAATAAAGTGCTTAAAGTGTTGGTAGGATTAGAGGCTCTAGAATATGTTTAATTTTCTCTCTGTGTCTCTGTCTTTGGAGAGGAGCAAGAGGGTAATGTGAATATTAGCTGGGGACTAGCTTTAATCTCTGCTGACACTTAAGTCTGTCTAGGTCTGCACACAGCCATCCAAAGGTCTTAGCCTCACACAGCATGCGAACAAGGGAAATCATGCATATTCATGACTGAATTTACAATGGAAAACCTACATACAGAAGAGTTTTTGAGTGAGTGAAAACGTTATTGAAACCATTTTGCAGCTTTGGCTACAGTAGTCAGTAATGATAAATGCCATAATGATGGTAGAGTTCATAAGATAATGGGGATGTCTTAGATATTATGTAAGCATGAATGGATATGATAATAGGAAAACATCATTTGCTGTGGGGTTTAGCAGTGTTTTTGTGTTGAAGGACATAAAGATGATGGTAACAGGATTATTCCCAAGGCTAATACATAAAAAAAATTTTTTGAGAGTACTTTTTCTCTGTGTGGCATTTTGCATGATTGAAAACTGTTACTCTTTGAAAATAACTTTTTTTAGGAGGTATTCTTTTATGCAAGTGCTGTATGTTATGCAGAGTTGTATTTTAGAAGCACAGCAAGTCTGCTTCTCATCCCAGGAGCAGAGCCAGGGAGGGTGGTAGCATGTTTCTCACAGTCTGTTGGGAGAACTTCATGTTACTTTTTGGCACTCATGAAATGCCTTAAATCAGACCTCGGAAAGACGTGCTAGGTATCAGCAAGTTCATCTGTTTGTTCGTGTGTGTTCATCAGCTTGCATACTTTACTATACTGAAATTTGTTCTTACCACTGGAGCCGATGAGTGAGATTCTGCTTATATGTGATTTGATTTCTCTGGTATTTTATTGTTGTTTTATATACTCAGACATAACCTTCAGTGCAAATACTCAGCTTATGTAACTTACATGTAGTTTGGCACTTGTCTTTCGACTTAACCATGGTAGAGATGCACTGACAGAAGAGAATGCACTGATATTCTGAGTCATGTTCACCTATTAAGGCTTTGATGTGATATATAATTATTGTTTTTTCTTAATTTCTCTCTTCTGTTACTACCCCACCTGGATCCAGCCTTTGGCCAGCATTTTTTTTAATGAAGGAGGTATGCAGCATATTTCCTGACAAAGTCTGAAGAACTCTGTCAGAAAAAAGCCCTATGGTTTTTACTGCTTTGCCATTTTTGATTTCTGGTTCTGGGCTGCTTGAATGTGAAAATAAATACAAACTGCCATTAAAAGGCAGGGGGCTGTTTCACTGATGCACGCCAGTGCAGAATTGTTCCCTAGCACGTTATGTTTCTTGTGATGTTTGTTCAAGCTACTCTTCATTTAAACCCTTCCCTCTCTGTTGACGATTCCTTGTGTGCTTTGTATTTCAGTCCCTTCTCTGTTCTCTTTTGGCATCTAAGTAGCACTGTGCTTAGGTATAGTCATAAACTTTTTTTTGGTCTCCTGTATTCTCAGTTTATCACTTCCTCTCTCTTAAAATGTAAGCTTGTGGAGGTAGGACCGGGTCTTATATTGAGAAAGCTGTTCGTGCTACATTCTGTTGTTCATCCACATTGCTTGGTGCATCCAATGACCCAGCATGAGACTGCCTCTGCTGCAAGTGGATAAGCCTAAGGGGTGGTTGGAGGTGGCAGCAAGGTAGGCACACCGGTCAGTGCAAAGTGCACAGAGAAAATGGCAAGGCTGCTACTGTAAGAATGTGCATGCAGTGGTACTGGATTTTCCAAATGCTGTCAAGATAGATTGTATAAGAAAGTCCAGCTCCTGTATTTTATTCTCTTGGCTGAAGTTCCCATCTTCCACAACTGAGGAGTTTCCCCTCCAGTCACCCCCTGGCAAATGCCCATAAGAACACTATCATATCTCTGTGCTTAGACACTGTCCAAACCAAAAGACGTCAAGGAGATTGAGTAAATTATGCATATTCTTCCACTAGATGTGAAGCTACATGTAGTAAATAATTGGTGCCCTGCAGGCAAACCACTTTTGTGTGATTCAGAATGGCTTGCCTCCCATACGGGTAACTTGGGAAAGATTATATCATAACGTAGCTTTTCAGCTGCAGAATTGGGACTAACATCTCTGACACTTCATAAAATGAACACTGTAGTTCACTTGGAAGATGCCTTACTGATAATCCTGGGAATTTAAATGCTTTGTCTATGGCCCTGACATGTGCCTCAGTCTTGGCCTCAAGGGACCACCTTAGAAGGTGAATGAGTTCCAGCTTGTGCCCATTTAAACATGAGCAGGAGCTACCTGCTGGTGATCTTAGTGTCTGTTCCACTGGCAAGTTTGTAAAAGCACCCAGGCACAAAGAACCGAGTTTAGATAACATTACAAGTTAAATATTTTTAAGTGTCTCCCACATGATTTGTGCTATTTTCAGTTGTTAACCTGGATAAGATGTGTTTCTTTTGTTCTACATTTCTTTAACTTTTCCAGTAAAAATAATAGTTGTTGTCTTTCTTGTACCTGATTTACAGCTCATTTTGTTTGCCAGTCCCTGGAAGTGTAGTGTTGAAGTTTTCGGATCGTAAACACAGTGACTGACTTTTTTTTTTTTTTTTTTTTTTTTTTTTTTT
>VFFE01007608.1:700694-754962 GCA_008921705.1 Burhinus oedicnemus
GGGGTGGGTAGGGAGGGGTGGCCGGGGGCGGGCAGCGTGCCTGCCGGCGCGGGGCGCGGGCGGCCGGAGCCGGCGCGGCGGAGCGGCGCGGTGTTGGCAGTCCCCTCGGTGCTGTCCAAGGTCCTGATAAAAAACTGCCCACCGCTCGGCGGAAGGAGCGCTCTGCAAGCCGCCGGTGTCCTTCGCGTGGAAAGCAGTTTCGTGGGTTTATTGCCACTGTTTTCTTAATTTCCTTGAGGGTTTCTGTGCAGTATGTTGAGGTCACAGCTGGGTAACAGTGTGCGTGCTGTTTTTAAAGTATACTTGAAGACAAATACTTCTTACTGTGTTACATGTGGAAGATATTGAGGTCTTTGTTGTTTATGGGCAGACCTGTTAGCAGTGTCTCTGTTTAGGATTAAATGATGATTTCCATGTTAAGATCTGGTTCCAGTTGCTTGTAGCTTGGCTAAATCGTAACCATTCGAGTGGAAATTTTCCATGCTGCTGTAGGCTTAATTGGTTTCTTCACAGAAACTTCCTCTCACAGTGATTTCTGATAAGATCCAGTAATTTGCGAGGATGAGAAACTGACGTTGTTCTTTGTATGTGTTAAGAGTATCCCCAAAATAATTTTTTTAAAGACTAACTATTCCCCATATAAATGAGGGTTATGCATTTTCCTCTGTCATAATGCAGTCCAAATTTGGCCACGTTGTAAGCTCTGGAAATCCTTAGTTTTTATGTTGTAAGTAGAGACTTATGAGAGCTGAGCTACTAAATTTGCTGAATTGGCTTTTTATTGTCTTTGTTCCAGTCATGAATCCAGGGTCTGTACAGGGCATTTTCAACAGCTATTGCTCCTCACTAGTGTGGTGCTGGCAAAAGAAATCAAGAATTGGGAGATTCTCTGGACTTCTCTGCAAGCTGCTGGTGGTGTCCATCGAATGTGGAGTTACAAACTGCTTAGACTGGAAAAGGCAGCAACAAATAAAAGTGGATCTCAGAGGGTGAGAGAGGGAGTAGTTCAGGTCCAAGAGATGACTACTGGAAGGTGGGGAACACATTATCAGTCTGTTTGTAAAACAGATGAGGGAGTGTGATTATTTTGCATCATTCCTTCTAGAATCTGACAGTTGCAGAAGTTTGCTGTCCAAATGGTATCCTGCAGGGAGAGCCTTTCCTCTCCAGACTAAGATCAAAGCAATGCCTACTTTCACCTCGAATTTATTTTGGTCAGGATTGGCTCTGTACTGCTTTTAATTGCCTTATCGGAATCAAGGATACTCTGCTATCTGGCTCAGCATTTTCTGCAGCCTAATTATATACTACTAAAAGTAGTATATAATTCAGAAAATATTTAAATGGTTAAAATATTTAAATCAAAACCAGAAAATACACAAATGAATCAGAGAATTCGAATTTTTCATGTCTTTTTATAGGAAAGAAAAAAGCAGCTCGAGGTAAAGACAGACAGAAGTCCAGAGCATTTAAAATTAACCTCATCCTCTTTTTGCTGCATGGCATCTCACCTCAGTTCAGGAGCACAGCTGACGCCTCACCAGTAGTGATGTAGAGACATCACTGAAGCTCCATTAGTAAGATGCACTGTAATTTGCACTTGGTCTTGTTTAAACTTCAGGTGACTTCAGTAATATATTTATGCTAAACTTAAAAGTTTCCTATCGTTTTTGAGTACAAGCAAACGTAAGTTTAGAGATACAATCACGCAAAAGGGATTTCACTTTGTCATTCAAGAAGTACTTCAACCTGTCCATCCACTTGTGGAGTTGTTATGCAATGCCTTTAATTTTGGTGGGGTGTTTTGTAATAATTCAAGAGCTCTGAATATCTTAACAGTTTTTTACATATGTTCATAGTCAATATTTGTTATAAGATGGACAGTCCAATCTCTAACTGTCTAAGAGGTTTTCTTCTCATGGCATTTTGAAAATGTGGTCAAAGTAGGCACAAAAACTATGTTGCCTAAGGAAAAAAAAAAATCTCAAAAACACATCTGAAATGTGTGAGCTGAACAGACATCTCAACGGTGGTGGTAACTCTGAAACATGAGTATAACAAATACTGGTGATGATAGCTATTCTACTGTTGACCTCTTTTTCAGAAATACATGTTTATGTTGTATTCACAGCACAATAATAAGGAAAAAAATATGGTCCTAACTCTGGGTATAGGGAGGGTTTTCAGCTGTTAGCCTGGACACTTTGGGTTTTGAAATTGTGTTTACTGAAAGTTATTACAAAGCCGAATCCTTCTATTATTACATACTTATTTTAAAATCTGTTCTTTGTGAGTGATTTAATGAATGCTTCTAAAAGAATTTCTTGGGTTTTCATGATAAATCCTTTATATATTGGTTGTTTTAAATATATTTAAGCAACTTCAATGAGAAATCAGTTTAACGCTGAGCATTAGCATGTAATGTGCTGTTTGACACATTTGTTACAGAACAGATCATGAAACTAGTGTATGTGGGCTTTTGTAAGATAAACTGCTTATGGACGAATTGGGGAAAAAATAAGGCAGTAAGGATTCATGACAAAAGACCTTCTTGTGGCTAATTACTTATATAATTCACAGTTTGCCTAGCTAAATGGTAAGTGATGATCTCTTCCCAGTAATTTCTGAAAGTATTTTGTTATTGGAAATGTCAGGAATTGATACTGAATTTGGGCAGAGCGATGCCTAGGAAGAACAGTGGAAAGAGTGATAAGAACCTGTCATGTTCTGTCTGGAGTGCTTGGAGTTGTGGTCTCATGTTGCAAGATCAGTGTCTTGTATGGGCTTTGCAATGTATTTTATTTTGGGGGGGGATTTTTAGCGGGATGCAGGTGAGAAGAAGCCATTTGCTGCTTCAAGTTACCTATTCATTAACTGTGGATGAAATTGCCTACATTTGCTACAGAACTTTTTCAGCTTGTTAACGTTATATGTAAGAATTAAAGTGCAGGAGTGGAGGAGCATGTTGGAAGAATATATGAGGCATACTGACTAAAAAAGGTTAGACCTAGAAATACAGATTTAAACAGTCTAAATTGTCTGTTTGTTTGTTTTGGTTTTTGGGGGGTTTTTTTTGGTTTTTTTTTTTTTAAAAGCAAGCATTGCAGATCAAAGCCCTCTGGCAGGGCAAAAGTAGCTTATTACTTTGCAGGTGATTTTAAAGGGAAAAAAACCCACAGAAATTGTTGACAAACCATTTAAGAAATTATGTTTTCCCAGACAGGATGTAGAGCAGGTGATGTTTCTGTTCAGTTACTTACCCCCTTTATTCTGCACCATGCATTTCTTTCCTCCTGCACATCATAGGCTGTTCCTACCTTTGATTAAAAGTTGGTTCAGGAGGCTGATTTATATGAACAAGGCAAAACCAAATGCAATATTGTGCATTGTTCTCATAAATGGGAAAATGTTGGGCCAGCAATATTAATGAAAAGAAACCTACAACTGTCTCGTATTACCCCATGTTCCACTTCAAACTCCTGGGGCAGCCCTCTTGTTCTGCTTTTTATAGGCCCATCGTGATAGGTTCTGCCAGAATTGTTAGTTTGTCAACAAGACTGAGCACTCTGCATCAAAGGCAGCCTTCCAGCCTTGCTCAGAATACTTAAAAGATTTAAACGCAGCTTCAGTGTGAGATATGTATATTCCCCGTGCCTGTGGTTTCCCTCAATTCAATTTGAGATTCATTTTCTCAAAATGTTTTGAGAATTCTTGGCAAAAATGTCAACAAAAGCACTTCCGAAGGGAATAAGGCATAAAAATGCCTAGGTACTTCCTGGGGAAAGAAAAAGCATCCTTACTGACTGATACCTGTGAGGAGTCTCATCCTTAATGTAAAGTCTTCTCAGCTGGACCAACAGGCTTGAGTTACATCAGTTTTACCACTCACTGAGGGCAAAGTGCATGCATGACACAGTTACAAATCACCAAGGGATTTTACTAATAGCATCATTAAAATTACAGCACATTCTTTGTCAATCTAAACATTTGTGTATCATCCAAGTCTTTGCAGGGTGGCTTCACTCTCTTTTCCTTGCCTTGTAAATTCTTTGTTACAGGAGTTGTTCATTAATTCATTTAGACAGACCTTGGCACCTACTCTCTACTCTCAACTGTTCTCTGAGCCAAGATTAAATATTATTTAATAAGCAGGTTTTTTTAGCTGCATATTTTATAAAGTAATGCACTTCCAATCTTGGCCCAAGCCCATGTCTATTTAATGATACCAAGATGTGTCTGAAGAGTGTCCTCCTCGGTTCTGTGTATTTTTCATTGTTGGTGCTTTATTCTAAATTGCAGCCATCCATTGTGAGCCTGCACTCCATGGGTTAAAGTGTTTTTTGATATTAGAACAGGCTTTCATTATGTTTTCCCTCTTTTCCCCCTTCTCCCACCCCCCACAATTTGGAACTTTAAGCTTTCTAGTTAAGCTATTATGGTGGCTGTAAACAGGTGCGTGCATTACAGAGGGTCTCATTCTGTGGTTTCCACTGGCATCCCTGGCCTTCTGAACTCCCCTTTGCTACCTCCTTCCCCCTCAATAATTTTTTATGAATGATAGCTTTTCAACACCCTGGGAACAGCTTGTTGGGAAAAACACTCTTCATGGGGTGCAGTCAAATCCTACACATTTCTTCAAGGGAGTTTTATGAAAGGAATGGTACTGTGTTGCAGGTATGACGTATGCATGGACCCCCCCTCCTTGCTCACTCCCCCACCCCCTGCCTCTGTGATTCACTGTGATAAATTTGCTTTTTAATAATGCCAGTAGACTCTCTCGCCACAGGTGCTTCTCAATTAAAATCCACTTTGTTTAAAAACTGGAGGCTTGTTTAACTGAGCCCCTGGTGAGAGTTGTCAGATCCCAGGAGAGGTGACAAAAATAGATTGGTGGCCCTCTGGAGTTGCATTGAAAATACCATATCCCAGGGTACCAGAGGGCAGCGTCGCTCTTATAACAAATCTGCAAGTTTGAGAAGCCCTGGGTGGAATCCCTGGGAGTTGTCGTTTTCAGCATGGGGCTTTTTTTAATCCATCTTTTAGCATTTTGATTTGTTCCTGCTACCCTTCTCACAGCCCCTGCCCTCAAGTACTTGCCCCTTCTTTCTACTATTGATTTGGCTATTTAGAAAATACAAAGGTAAGAGGAATATTATTTTTTTCCAAGAACAATCTCTCTTTAGTATTCTAATGATACTTGCAAGAAATTAATTGGAATGGAAAACTGGGGTTGGGGAGAGACCTTTTATATAATTTTATTTTTTTTAAAAAAAACAACTTAAAGTGTTAGAATTGTGATTTTTTTTTTTTTTTCCCGTTATGTTCTTTTCAAACAGAAAGGAAAATTTTCTTTTGGGTGAGCTGATCTTTTCCCTGCCCTCTTGGATGTGTATTTTTAGCATTTCGAACACATGTAATGTCCTCAGATATTGCTTACCAAAGCACTTTGAAATAACTATAGAGGGTGGATGGGATGACTCAGGGGACTGGTAATTGAATATGGAGCCTTTTCACCTCGAAGTCACTAGTTTGAATCTAACCCAAGTTGCTAGCGACTAGTGGTTACCCTCAGATGGCTGTTTAGTGGCCTGTCTGAAGTGAGTTGGTGGTCTCAGTCCAGCTTTTCACAAACAGCTGTCCACATCACAGAAACCACTGTCACAGTTAGTACTAATTAGCAGCCTTGTTGGCAGTATCGGTAAGTGAGGCGAAGGACTGAATTAGCCATCGAGCTGCCTTCTGCTGTTAGAGGTGGTCTCTCCGAAATAGAGCCAAGGCACCCTGCTCTTGGAGTCTTGCAGCAGCAGCTTGGTTTTGACGCTGTCGGGATTGCATGTGCATGTGGATTTTCTCCCTCTGGGGAGACTGCGACTTTTTTACTCCCACAATACCAAGCTGTGAGCCATGTCCCCGTTTTGGTTTGGTTTTGTTTGCTTTGCTCTGCAGTTCGATTCCTGGGTTCAGGGGCATCTCCATACCTGGCGGTTGGACTTTCCCATGCACCCTTTATCAGTCAGATTAGTCCCCTGACATCTCTGCCACAAATAAGATTCTTCACATTTCAGTCCACTTGTTTCATAATGGTAATCACACCAGTGGTAGCTGTCAGTTACAAAAGTTTCCATACTACCCCCATCGTTTTGCAGTCCTCTTCGTGAAGCGTTTCTCCATTTTATCTCTGCAACAAGTTTTGTTCTTTTCTGAAGCTAAACCAAAATTTAGTCATTTTGAAAGTGCAAGGATAAAATAGATAATTCTGACCTTTTAAAATACCTTATAGCTGAAAAAAAGAATCTTGCAGTAAATATCTTGTATTTTGGGACCTTTAGAGTATAACCCTTATGTGTACTCTAAATGGTACATTAATGGATTCCAAAGCCCACAGAGGATCACTCTGCTGGTAGTAAGATTTTGGGTCAATGCATAAGTCTATCTGTGGTAATCCATTTGCATGATCGTGAAAATTTTCACTTGTTGAAAAAGTTGAAGTAACCACAATTTACAACATTTTAAGCTGTAGGCAATTCTTTCTGAAAATGGGGAATTCGGTATGCATTCTCTGAATTCCATTCAGGGGAACAATAGTAACACAATTCTAATCAAATACAGTGGTTTTCCTCCCAAGTACTAAAATAAGCCCATAGGAATCAATTTCTGATTTTTTCCCCCCCGACTTTTAATATTAACAGTGGTTTCTGCAAAAATAAACATTCCCTCAAAGTATTGGCAGCCCAAATACAAAAGCCAAAACTGAAGGTAACAATAGTAACCTTATAAGTTTCTCTTTTCTAACTTGAGAGAAATGACTAAAGTAAAGAGCACAAATAGAAACAACATAGATTGTTTTTAAGCCTTTGGTTCCTTATCCTTTGGTAAAAGGGTAAGGAAGAGTCTGTATGATAGGAGATTTACGTATTGCCTTTTGAGGAGGAGGACTGGCTTGCAGCTTTTGGAATCTGTGCTTTAGGTTAGGGGTGGCATCGTGCTGCACGCTTCCGAGTAACTGGTTAGGCTGACTACCATTTCATCGTTTCTAGTCATGCACTGATAGATGATTAGGTCAGACTTCACTGGGACTTGGATTCATTTTGTGTATCTTTCAGGAATGTGGTTTCTTTTTAGCCAGCAGGAGGATATAAGGAGGCAGGTGGGAGAGCAGTGCTCTAGCTGGAAACAGCACAACTGGAGGCGAAGGGAAGCCTCGCTCAGGACTTTCTCTTACATTTTGGACAAGCTCAGGAAATTAACTCTTTGGAGCTGATTGGAAGGGTCTGCAAGGAGAATCCCACACTGGCTGGTATCTTGAGGCATCCAGAAAAAGAAGCAAAAAATGGTTGCTGTTTACAAGTTGAAAAAAGTGAATTAAGCCACGAAGGTGTTTGAAGTGATTTGCTTCAGTTGTGAAACAGATGGATAACTAACCAGGAGCTGACAGTGGTAGAGCATTCCCTCTTTAGAGCTGGGGCAGGAAGGAGGACTGTACACAACACTGCCCTGAAAATGTGTCTTTGAATAAGTGTTCATAGTAGAAGTACTGGAAGTCTGGAGGAGATGAAGTCTTCTCTAAATAATGATGGTTTTATGGAGGAGGTCATGCTCTCCTCTCATGAAGGAAGGAGATGGAAAGAACTGAAGTGGAAACAGTTGGCAAGGTCAGTCTGTCTTGTTGTCACAAGAGTGGCAGGAAGGAGGCCTCCAAACAAACCAAAGCCCCGGGAGTGAGGCAATCACCGTTTCTTCCTGCTCACATTGAATTCTTGTTCAAGGCATTTCCAAATAAGGGTTAGAAACTGAGCGCTGCAACCGCAAGATGACAGTGCAATGCTGTTAAAACCAAGACTCCTTTTTCCTTCTACTTAAAATAATCTATGTCCAGCCATGAATCAAAGCGCCTCTGTAACCTGCCATGCTCTGAAATAGACTGACAGAAACATATACAAATCATCCTGAAAAAATAAATGATGAAAAAAGCTTTAGCTGGCAATTCCAGAGTAAGAATGATTAGCAAGTTGCACTGTTGAGTTAACATGACTTTAATATGTGCTGTTTGTTAATCTCAAGGGAAAAAAATGCCATGATGTGTCACTTGTGTGAGCACAAGGCACACAGCAACAGTAATTTTTGCGTAGTGGTACCAGTAAAAACAACAATGAAAAAGAGAACAAGGAGCAGAATTTCCTGGCTAACGTGAGTTAGCCTGAGATCAGTGGACCTTTACTAATCTACACTGGCAAAAGGTCTGTCTTGTCACCTATACCTTCGAAGCCGGCCCCTTTAGCTTTCTAATGTTAGAGCAGCAAAGAGCCATGGATTAGTTGTTGAGATGCCTCACTGAAGTAAAAAGCAAACCAATATGATACTGAGGAAAAGAAGGAAAAAGCAATTTTAGCATTTAAGATTAGGGCAGTGCTGTCAGGGCGGGAGCAGCTTTGAGTTTGCCAGTACTTGAGCCCACTTTCACTTTGTATGAACTTTTAAATACTTGGGAAACCTTTCAGTGATGTTTTGATTTCAAAAGCTGTCTGGTGACCTAAATGTCCATACGCAATAATTAAACCAATAAATTCAGAGGCCAGTCTTTAAAGTTCTGAGCTTCAAATGCTGCCACTAGTGCATTTTTCATGGATTTGTTCTTTTCCTTTGATATCTCTCTATGGTGTGATCTATGTAGCAGAAAAGAACCCACATCTGTCTCTTTACACCACCCTGGAAATTCCTGTGGGCAACCAAAAAAGTCAACCACAAATAACTGCTGGGCTACCAACAAACATAGTATCTGGAGCGCCTCCACCCACCTGCCATTGAGCACATTTCTAAATCTTATTTGAAAAAGGGAAAAATCAGATCGGGGTGGGAGGGAAAACTAGAGGGAAGGCTGGGGGAAAGGACTAATTTGAAAAACTAATCTGAAATTAGCAGAACTAGTACAGGATTTTTTTTTTTTTTTAATTGGTGTAGGTTACATACGGGCCCTGAGCTGAGCATCACATCATGACGCAGTGCATCTCATTGAATCAGATCATTTGACTCATTGTGGGATTTAGGGTTGAACACTTTCATGCTAAGACTGGGCAGGTTCATCTGAGCTGAGTCTTGAGGAAGGGTGGACAGAAAACATCCTGTAAACCATTTTGAAAATTCAGGAAGAATTCTCCAATGGGATGCTGGGAGATACGTTAAATTCCAGTTTTGCCCTAGCCAGTGGGGGCTGTCTGATCATTCTCACTTTAACTGCAGTGTATCTTTACATTATTATGGGTCTCGTTGGAGGGAGTTACAATTTCCATTGGTTTGAAAAGTTTCTCAACACATCCATTAATGAATTCCAAACCAAAGCCTTCATTCACCCAGATTTTTATTTTTTGTATGCACGTACCCGTACTAAAGGATTTGGGTAGCCTTCTCTAAAATCAATGGAAGGAGTTACGTGCTTAAAAGTAGGCATCCACCAAACTGAACCTCAGCCTGTGACTATTTTGCATCCTTGAGAAGTATGGAAAATACTCATTAAGTTGATCCTGCATTGTGCTACTTGATTTGCAGTATTCAGTGAGCTCTTAACTCTGCTTTGACTCTTATTTATCTCACACTAGTATTCAAACCATCAGATGTTCCACTTTAACTTGATACATGATTTTAAAAATAAAGCCATAGTTCAAACGTTGCAAAGATTTCATTGTCCGTAAATAGTTTTTCAGTCAGATGTTGTATCTATTTTTGAGCCTTTAATTCTTGGTGAGATAATTTCAGTCTGATGCAGATCATCTTATGTACTCGAGTACACTACACATGTTGACTTGTCCCCTTGGAAGTTTGTTACTCTTAAAGTTTTTATCTCCTGCACCTGGGTAACAGTTCTTCCCTTCTGGTTGTGTTCAATTTTCTGAGAAATACTTTTTCTTTTTTCCTTTTTTTTTTTTTTAAGTACCATATAATAATAATTTTTTATGAGGAGACATTTACATTTGCTAGAAGCTTATGGCTAGGTGGCAATACTCTACACATCCTGGACCCTTTAAAAAAATAAAAACTAAATTTTTTTTCAAAGCTTTTTTTTTAAAATCTAATGGTTTTTTTCTTAGTCTCTCTCAAATCAGAAACTTAAACTTGATTTTTTTTTTTTTAAATCACTAAACATCCAATTTATTCACATCAGCTGAAAGTCTAACCAATTTTTTGTTTCGGGGTGCCTTTTTGACTCTTCCCGACTCCCTCCCTCGTTCTGTTTCTCCTTATTGCGGAAGATGGCCACAATTCCTCCATTTCGTGCAAATTAGAGGTAGCGCTGGGGTCCCTGGCAAGTTCCCAATACAGGTCTCAGATGACTTAAATCCTTCCCATGGGTACATTGACATATTATTGAGCAATTACATTCTCTTGTGGCAGTCATCTGTGGAATAAGTAAACTCCCTCTATTAGCCACACAATGATATCATGCACCATAAATGCATGCTTGGCCTCCATTGTGTCAACAATCAGTTACATTCTCAAAAGGAAGAAATGAGAATATAATTCTAAAACTACACTGACTAATAAACAGGTCAGTTTTATTACCTGTTTCTACCTTGAATGGCAAGATTAAATTTAATTTAAAAGACTACTGTAAAAGGAGAAGGCATACAGGTAAGCATAAAGTTATTATTTATTCGTTGTAAATATATTATTAACTTCTGGGATGGGCAGTGGAAAGGGAGGCCAAAAGAAGAGAGTGATTTACAGTTAGATCGGTTTTTTTTCTAAACTGACTAAATGAAAACTAGTCATAAAGATAATTTTCTCATCAATAACTTTTGCAAGACTATGACGTACATTACTGATCATTCATGGATCTGCTTGCACAAGCAGAATATTTATGCAACAAGATGTCAGTTAACGCTCTCTTGAAAATTAGGAGATCTCTGATTACGCAGTATAGCGTACAGTTAATATTGTAACGAGTCCTTTTTTTCTCCCTTTTAAAAACATGTGTGTAAATGTTTTATAAAGCTTCAAAAACCTTCCAAGGGCAGAGTGTATCTTAAAAGGTGACCTAACTTTCTTGGTACCCTTTGATAATGATCACTAGCTACTGTTAATCAGATAGCCTGTGCTTGGATGCTTTCTTCAGCCTTCACGTGTCTGTGTGTCATTCAGTGATGTAGTTGAGGCTGATCACTCTGACAGATACGGTGTTTTAATTTGCTACCCTGTGAAACTACATCCAGTGATGCCTATATAATGTGAAGACTGGCTTCCTATACACATTCAAGATGGGATGAGGCTAGCAAGCAAAAAAAACCCAGAAAGTACTTTTACAAGGGAGGGAATTGGGAAGGTTTTAAAGCTTCATAGTGTCCTCAGATAAATTTAACGGCCACCAGGTGGATTGGGACCCCTGAAAGGGAGAAGCCCAATACACTTTCCTGCCTGGATCACCCTGAAGATGGAGGGGGGCAGTGCTGGGTGTCCTACATGCAAGGCCAATCAGGGGTTGTTTCCCATGGATCTTACGTTCTGGTCAGGGACAGAGCACAGATCCCAGTGTGCTTTTCAAGGTTTTAAAGTATTATTCAGTCTGGATGAATGACTACCCTTTGCTTTGTCATCAGAGAATATTTATGATCGTTGAAGCAAGGCTGAGTTCCTGGAGACGGGATAACGCGTGGCTTTATGCTGCCAGACAGAGAGTTCCTTTCGGTGGTCACACCAATGTTTTTTCATACTCCCACGGACACCGCAACTTTTTTGGATAAGGAAGAAGATGATGGAACACAGATGAGGGAACGAAATGGCCTCAGAGAACTTGGATACGTGGGGGTATTTTTACCCTTTGGGGTTTTTTCTTCCTGAATTTCAATGAGTGACTTATTGGAAACTTCTTTGGGTTTGAAGTGTTTTGTTCTTGTTCCACACACACAAAACTGTTTTGGGTTGTTTTGCTTGTCTTTGTTTATAATGCAGCTGTGATAGGGTGACTTGATATTTTTAAAATAGAAAACTGATGCCTTCTGAGGGAATGGGGGGAACAGAGGGGGACTTTACTAGCTGGAAACATGGGTCATGCCAAGGACAACTTGTTGCTATGAAGGATGTGTTGGAGATGAGGGGGGAGGATTGTGTGGAAGCTGGTATGAAAGGAAGGATAGTGCTGCTTCTCCTTGAGTGCCCAATCTACTGACTGGTCTCCAAATGCTGGACCCCCAGGGTTCCTCCACCACAGTCACATATCTCCTTTTATTTATTACCCTTTTTTTCCCCCTCTCTTTCTTTTAAGGCAAATTCTAGATTAAAATGTTCCAACCCACTACATTAGCAACTGTTAGGCACTGAATGCCAAACAAATACCTTCTATTTCATTCACTGCTATCCTGCTATCTCCTATAACTCACTAAAAAATAAATAAATAAAAAAATAAATAAACCAACCAAAACCAAAATCCTGTCTTATTGTTGAGGTAACAAAGTTAATGGGATTACAAATCCAATTTTGTGACTTGCTAAGCAGGAGAACCCTCACAGAAAATGCTCAGCATCTTGTGCCTTCTCATTTTAATCGTTACCAGAGCCTATGAGGCACTGCGAGTTTAGGAGCATGCTCTTTTGGAGCCTGCTACACACTGGAGGCTGCCCAGCGCACCCAGGAGTAATAGCAAATTGTCAGAGAAATAAATTGTCAGACGGGTTGTGGAACAGGAGGATACTATGCCAATGGCAGAGTGTCTTCCAGGGATTACCGATCAAATTAACAGCGTGAGTCTCCACATGAGATCTATTTGTTTCCACTTTATGCTTGTTAGGAAAAGCACACTCCTGTTTTCTATGTTGTGCAACTAAATTCCTGAGTAGCACGAGTAACGTATTCTATTTTTTCAAAATTATCACCCTTGGAATAACTTAATAGTTTGAAATTAATACTTCCTTGGCATTGCTATGTCTATAATAGAAAGAATATGGCAAACGCTATGATAATGGAGGGCATAACTCAAATACTGACAAATGATCACTGTTAAGGTAAGTCGCTTTGATGATAATCCTCTTTTCCTCATCTGCTGTCATTGCCATTCCACAGCTTCCTCACTTTTCTGTGGGAACTGGTCAAACTGGAGACAGGGACCAGAAATTAGTGGCAGTACTGAAATAAACTCCATTGTTCTGAGATTTCTGAATAACACATTCCCACTGGGGCTGGTGGGGTTCAAATACAAATTCAGATAGGCTTTGCTAGCTCCTGCTGGTGAATAAAGAGAGAGAAGGTGACATTTCTTTTGGATATCCATTATCATTTGATTTTGTTGTTCAGAGTAGGTGAGATGTCATGTATTTTGAGAAGTCTAGCAAAGGTACACTTTATGCAGATTCACTTCAAACATCAGCAGATGCTGAGAGAGCCAGGAAATAATGTTGGACAGGGGAGTATTACAGTCATTCTTTCTACCACTTCCTTTCAAACTGATGTAAAAAAATGCATGTTTTTATGTTCTTTCCCTTGGGAAAGGGAGAACACTGAGCTCAAATGATCGATATGTGGGTTTTTCATGGTTACTCGGAAAACTGCATCTCAAAAATCTTTTTTAATCACAAGTTGTCTGGCATCCACTGACAGGATCTAGCTTTTCATTTTTGGTCCACTGGAAGTTATGGAATCTGGCTAATAGGAACAAATCTGGATTAACTGGTTTATAGAACAATAAACCCAGGTATGTGTGTTTGTGAAAATGAAGGAATTTTTAAAAGGGAATTAATCACCATTTTTAAATGGTGATTAATTTTAGATTTTATATAAACTGTAGGCTTCCATATTCCTTTATTGCTCTACAGAAACATTTTTCATGTCTGTTTTATTTTTTCCCCCAGCATTTTTAGCACATTTGTTGTAGCTGGATTTGATGGCTTCTGAACTGCCATGATTTCTTTTCACTTAGCAAGAACTTGAGGCACTCCATGTGTGAATGCAAGGTGCAGCAAGCTGTTTTGTGGTGATCAGTGCCAGGATGTGATGATGTGCAATTCCTGGAATGTATTTCTGGTGTGCGCTTTGCAGCTCTAGATAAATAGCATCAGGGAGGCTTCGAAGACACACGTCTGGTATTTATTTCCCATTGACACGCAATAACATGAAGTGGTTAACAGCCGGTTGTATTTTTCTGAATCCTTCCCATACAGACTTTCGGTTTTCGTGTTCTCAGTTATCCCAAGTAAAAGGTGAAAGCTGTGAGGTTTTCTTCCCTAGAATTTAGGTTCTGCGAAAATACCTTTGCAGAGGTGACATGTACTGTGTGGTCCCTCCCAGAGCACTGGCAGCTCACTCCTGCAGTCAGAGCTGGCTGAATTGAAGCTGCTGGGCACCAGGGTGAGACTGGACCTCCTAGACCAGGTAGGAAGGGGGTTTCTGAACCACAAGTACCTTCAGGATACTAATGGACAGAGAAGACTCGCCATGCTTAGGTCGGCAGCTCTGCTGCCAGATTTGCAGGTGTAGCAAATGAATTGTGAGCCAGATTGTGTTCAAGAGGCTGGGAGAAGGCGGGAGGTCTGTGGGCTTGTGTTCGTAGGACTGGCGAGAGGTGGGCTGTCAGTGCTGTGTGTCTGGGAACGGTGGTGGAAGGGGCTCCTGGACCTCCATCCAGGTTTGAGTTGGGGTTAGGGCTTGTGAGGCCTAACATGGGGGCTGTCGGAGATAAGAGCTGGTATTTTCTAATGGTATTGAGAGCTCTTTTAACAGAGCGTGTTGAAGGCAAACGATACATACAGGTACAAAATAATAATACAAGTTGGAAGACACAATAGTCTTGTGGTTCAGACAGTGGATAGGAATCAGGAGTTCTTGGATCAGTTTTTGACTTTGCCACAGACTTCCTGTGTTACTTTCAGCCAGTCACTTAATCTCTGCATCCACCATCTGTGAAACAGCAAGGCTTGGAACAGTTTGTGTCTCTGAAAGCATGTATCTAATTTAGCTGTTATTATAGAAGTTAAATATTAAGGAACTGTTACATTAGCGTAGGATAAAACTATGCCACATCTATTTGCACTGTGAACTTTGTTCTTTTGCTATTACATTGTTTTTCAGGAAAAACAATGTTTTCACTACATAAAAATAAGCAGAAATTCATGATACGTGCCGTGAGAGCTCTACTTGTAGATCGGGTGTCTGGCACTAAAATAAGAGATGCACATTAAATGCCATTAAAGTCTGAGAGACTTCAGAGCTGATTGTTCAGTAAAATGAAGCACAGGTCTGGACATTGAAAGTAAACAAATAATATCAGGCTCTCTAGAGATCAGTCTCCCAGAGTTGTTCGGAAAGTTCAGTAGCTTGTGTCTAAATGTAGGCACTCCTCATCCACTTGTTGACAGGCATGCTGCTCTGAATTCTTTGTTCAAATTTTCATTAATATTCTGTGTCAGAGAAGGGAAATAACTTAGATAAGATCAATTTTCAAACATGTTTCTTCAGGAAGGAACTAAAGAGCGATCCTGAAAACTCCTTCCTGGAATGTAAAAATTCTGATCTTCGGGAAAATAAAGGAACTGCTGTCTGAGCTGAAAAATGTCACTATGTTTGGGGGACAGGTGAGGGCTTTTTGCCAAACTTGACTTGTTTGCAAACTTCAGGTCTGTCTTAATGTGTGTAGTCAGTTTGTGAGGAGATGCTTCCAGATATAGGAAGCACTGGTATATGTCAAAGCAATTTACACTATTCACATTATGAAACGCGGAGGCTTCCTGTGATGGCTGGTAATTTGTCTGTTGTAGGGGAGATGACGATGGAGAGTTGAAAAGGTCTGTATGGGTTCAATTCTGTTTTTCAGTATTCATTAATAGTATGAGAAGTGGTAATTACCTAGTTGAAGACTGGAGTAGTATGGGGATGTCTGTAGCACAATTACATATACCTAAACTAGCAGGGAAGCAGGCGAAGCGTGGCCACACGTGTGCCATTCAAAACCAGTAGTTTGACCAAGCCGACTCTATCAGCGTCTTTGTTCTAACTGGTAAGAAATTTCACAGTGTAAAGGCAGCTTCTGAGGGAGGTAACTCTGAAAGGCACATCTCATCTCACCCGCCCAGCCCTAACCTAGCAGTGCGAGCTAGTAATAATGACCCGTAGCCTTTTACAGAATTTCAAACATTTCACCTGTGTTGTGTCTACATTGTCACATGCATTGATGTGTCATCCCTGAAGCATTTGTATTGCTGTATTAAGTACCCTGTCAGCTTGCTCTCTGGAATTTTTTGGTGTTAAAATATTCTTTAGAAAAAGACATCACCGTTTTTATCCACTGAGTATTTAATATGGTCCACAGACTATTTCAGACTGGTTATGATCAACTCCAGAGCAATGTTTTTGGGAACTTCTGCTCTGACATCTATAATGTAGGTCTCTTTCCATAAACTCCAGAAAGCATGCCTAGAACCATCAAATCAGGGAGGTATTCAGTTGGAAAATATTCACCTTTAGTGGAAAAAAATAATCCGTATTCTTTGGATGGCCTTTTGTAATGCAGGGACTGTTACAAACCTCAAAACCAGAGAGCTCCTTCAGCTTCTGAAACGGCTGCAGATTTGCACAGTTGTGTTCTTGGATGGTTTGGCACGGTTTTAGCAATGCAGAGCCTTGCTCCAAGGCGTCTCTCTATCCCTGCCTTGTCTGCTGGGACAGATGTGTTTGTCGTCTTGAACCTACCATGAATTACTTGTGTGCCTTGCTGCAGTAGCATCTTCCACAACATCTCTTACGTTACTTCTGCTAATAGAGGTTATAGTTTAAATCACTGGAGTTAAATCATAGCAAATCTGGCCGCCGCTTGTATCATTCTGTGCAAACTTGAGTCTCCAGACCCTAAAATGCTTGGGATATTTTTTCTTTCTTTCTGTGAAAATGTCAGGAAGAGAACACTGTTAAAAAGGAGGCATAGTTTGAAGCTGATTAAATTAAAAACTTCAGATGGAGGTCTGCTACACCTCGAGTCTCTGCTTGGAGTTGCACAGTCGGAGCCTTTGAGCTGCCCAGAGCCCTCTAACAGTAGACAAGGGGCAGAGAGGTCCCCCTGCAGGGACCTCTCCCATTGCCAGTAACAACTTGATTTGTGCAGTAACCTTCCAAAGAAGTAGTAGGAGTCACTGCTTGGAAGGGCCAACCAGACTTTATACGGTAGTAGTGTAATACACTTCAGAAAAATGTGTTATAATGGACCATGTATGATCTAATAGGTCCTTTCTACCTGTTTTTTCTGATGCGTGTGCTGAACCTTAAATACCATATGACACTAAATCCACACTATAAGGCAAAAAGCTTCATTTTACATTACTCATTCGAAGATCAAACAAATCCTGTGCCTGATAGTGTCTCTGACAGTGGAAGGCAACAGAATATTTTAATTAAAAAGCTATAGCAAAGCACTAATAATACATGTTATCTCACCAAAACCACATTCGTCTCCCCTGCAGCTACAGGATTTGCCAAAAAAATAAAAAGCCATAGAATAATGGATTAAAGATGCTTTCCAGTCTGTAAGCTTTAGACAATACATTACCAAAATATGATTCTCAATAGGAATATTGTGAAGGAGCATCATCATTTAGAAACCTAGCCAGCAGGCATCGGATTAATCTTGTTTTTTTCTTCTCTCTCTTTCTTTTTTTTTTTTTTTTTTTTATCATTGCAGGCTGGCAGTACTTCTCTCCAGATGTACCATTTGGCACATTAAGCAATTCTTTTCTTAGAAGGGGAACCTATGGTTTTGCCATGTAATGCAAAACACCAATGGAATCACTACATAAGCAAAATGCCAGTAATGGTATAGTGGTTCAGCCACAAACATTGGTATGTTAATTTTGTTTTATTTTTCCCAGTGTGTCATCTGTAGTACTGTATTTTGTATCAGGACTATGGCTGGGCTGTTTAGTATCAGATTTTAAAGTGCGTTTTCAGCGAGAGATTTAAGCTAGGAAACTAATGGTTTTGATGCTTTAAAAAAAAAGGGGGGGGCAAAAAAAAAAGCTATACTTAATACGGATCTAACTATCATTTTAGCCTGATCTTAGAGATGAGGCCAAATTTTCCCCTCAATTATAGCTGTTCAACCTTTCAGCTGCATGCATGCACTTTTGATAATGGTATCCAAATACACTGGAAAGCAAGTAGTTTTTGCTAAGGCTGTGGCTTATACTTGCCATTGCTTCCTAAGACTAACTATGCCTTCAAATAAAATTTTGATTTATTTGTAAGTAAGAAGATGAAAATAATTATAACATATTCAGTTTGTATACGGAAGGCAGTGACTGGCCTCTCAATCCTCTGTGCTATCTTAGTTCTCTAGTGGATCATCAGATTGTTTGGTTCTTGCAAATGCAGCTGTAGTAGCTCTTATGTTGTATCTGCTGTATTTCGGCTTACTTTCTGAATTTGTTCTATGCTATTGATGTTGTATGGAAAGGAAAAAAGTTGCAAAAAAAAATTCGTTTTCAGTTCCTTTGTTTTTCTAGCAGCAGAAAAAGTAGGGAGGGATTTACATAGTGAGGGGTTTTGTCTATCGTCCCTCTCTTTTTACATGCAGAAGCAGAACTTGAGTTGTCCCTTTTTCATTTGACTTTTCTGGATGAGGGTGGGATTTAGCCTACAATTTCTTCTGTAGACCTTGTTGAGGGCCATCTAAGATGAGTGCTTGTTTGTATTAAGTGCCATTCATAGGTACTGCAAGGCAGCCCTTGCCCAACTATGCTTCAGTCTAAAGAGTAGGAGAAAAATTTGGGAGAAGGAGAGCAAGCCAGGGTAGACACCCAAGGATGGTGATTTGCACAAGTCCATGAAGCGCATCAGCAGAAATATGATCTGGTTTTTTTCTACATCCCCCTGTAATACTCAGGATTGCTGGAAGCTGAGAAGGAAGATCTCAGGGAGGATTGTTTTATTCTTGCTTTGTTTATCATACACCTACGCTAGGCATCTGCTGCTGGCTACCATCAGAAGCAGGATCTTGAGTTAACCAGTTGTTTGGTCTAACCTGGCATGCACTTATATAGTAGTTTCCTAAACTGGGATCTGTTTTCTTACCCATCTTATGCTAAGTAATCACAGAGCATGTTCCCTTTTCCTACCGCCTTTGCCCTGCTGTAATACTTCTGATGCCATTAGTCTTGTTTCTGGTTTATGTGTTGTAAGAGAATAGTGGCCATACTCTCTCATCATCCAGCCACGAAACATGGCAGACAATAGGCTGAATTCCAAGGAGTGAGTGCATGCCCTGTGCTCCTGTGGCAATCCTGTTTCTTGCCGTGTTAGACCAGTCCTGGGTGTACGTGAGATCCTGAGTTCCCCAGCTTCTTCTGGTAAGGACCTTTGGGCTGGTCATTGGGAAGCATTCCCCAGACGATCATTTAGAGACTCAGGATGGTGAGAAATGCTTTTTCGCCTTGCACAAATGGTGACGGCATTACTGTAATTTCCTTGTCTTGCAAGTGAAGGACAGCAAAGGAGCATAGACATTCCTCACTTCCCTCTGCCACTATAAACTGACCCTTCATGTGTGTATTACAGAGTTTCTTCCAGTCGATAGGCCTACCCTTTCCCCTGTCTGGAGATTTTTTTGAAGAATCTCTGCACTTCACACAAAACATTTCATTTTCAGTTCCCTATACGAGGAGGGGGCAACACTTCCCATGGGACCATAAGCCACAAACGGCAGGACAACCATCTTCCTCCTAGCCTTGAGGCCAAGGCAGAAAAAGGAGGTTGGCTGCGCAAATAAGAAATTCTTCCTTGGCAGGGCTGCTCTTTGCACAGGGGGAAAGGTTGTCACCTTGGGGAGAGAGCTGCAACATACTGCCCAGCCTGACTCCTGGCTTGGTTTAGCTAGTATTTTGCTGTTTGTTATAACAAATATCCTGTAATTCAAGCTCTCTGTAGGTGGGGTCAGACTCTGCTGGGTAGAGTTTCGGTAGATAGCAGGTTTCTTTCTATTTAATATGACAGGTGTTTAGTTTTTAACTGGCTCCTGCCATTCATCATAAATCTCTAAGTTAAATACGTCGGTTCTGGCTTTTGCCCCGTCTGCACAGTCTGAAAATGACAGCTTCTGATAACCCACACATACAAAGCAGTGGGAGATCAACAGTAAAAAAAGGGGATTTCTGTCCAAGTTTCTGCTTAAATTAGGTTGTGTGGCCTTTCCAGTTTGATTAACTATGTAATTAATAATGACCAGGTGTGGCAGGGTAGGCACTTTATTCTGACTTTTTTTTTTCTGTCCCATGCATGCTGGGAAAGAATGCAAGGAAGGCACTTAATTGTGAGAACACTTTCCCTGTCCTGTTGCTTCCATTCCTAAAATCTGGTCATGTTTTAAACCCGCAGGAAGAGGAAGAAGCAAAATTTCATTATTTCTCTTCAGGTCTGTAAAGGCTAAAGGCTAGAGGACTTCTGATAGAAAGCTAATCCTCGCTCCTGGTCAGCTGCAGGAGTGAAAAGGACAGTGCTAATGCTGTGCCCTGTTTTGCTTTTTCTATTTTATTTTTTCCCTTTTCTCTTTGAAGCAAACAACCCAGGGCAAAACATGGTTGTGAAGGTTTACAGCTACCCTTGGAGTTGAAGTGGAGAGAGTCACCACCATATTGCTGTCAGCTCTGCCACGCTGATAGAGCATGGGGGGGAAACAGGATGCATATTCAAGGTAAACTAATTTTTTAAAAGTTACTAGCTAAATGTTTCAAATCATATTTATGCTTTTTTCACTCCCATTTATGTTGCAGAAAGTGATCCCCTCCCAGTTGTAGGGTGCCTGGGGTGGGGGGATTGAGGTAGACTCAACAGATTACTCGAGTAGACTCACAGATTACTATGGGACTCTTTCTTCTTTGAGGCAAACGTTTAATACAGTTAAAGTTTGAATTGGCATGTGAATGTAACTCAAAGCAGTGGCACTGCTTTACTCACCAGTACGCTATGACTGAGAGGGCATCTATGAAAGAAATGTTGATTAGGCTATCAACCTGTCTAAGTCTTTTCCCTGTGGCACACCATCTATTCTTCATATTTGCTATATTTTTATAAGACTTAGGTAACTGAACTTACATATTCTCCATTCCAAAGTCCATTTAGTTTTTTAATACTTTTCAGTTAGAGGTGGCTTTTCATGCCTGGCTGTCATCCAAATTGCATGTTGAAGGCATTTCTGAGGAAACTTGAAGTTTTAGAGTGTTAATAAAGTGTTGCCTGCTAAAATAAAGCTAGATTGGTTCAACATTAATGCTAATGAGTATGTAAAAAGTAAAGGCTGAAATGTCAAAACAAATAAAGATAATTAAAAAGTATCACCCTGTGCTCAAGGTATGTTGGTGACATTTCATGAACTATTTTAGTGAGGACTATTAAAAACAAGGCATTGCCATATGCTGAATATGTCAAGCTTCCCTTCTACTGCTGCTATTCATATGTCAGAGGATTCTTCTGTAGTCATACAAAATCACATATTGTGTTATTTTCCTGCAAAATCTTCCTTGAACCTTTGCTCTGCAAGAGTGCCTACAAAGAGTTTTGTGTACAGCTTGTTACAGGTATTTTCACAAGGCTGTTCTCCTCCTTCGCCCCTGTGCATCTTTTGTTCTTTACCTGTCTGCCTGGATCTACGTCTTCTCTCTTAACCTTGACTTAATGGGAAGTTCTCAGATGCAAGAACCAGCTTCATGTTCTGCGTGTATACAGCACCTAGATTCTTGTCCATAATTAATGCTCACTCTCCATACATCCAACAGCATATGGTACTTCCCAAGAGGAATGAGTCCTTTCCTTAAGAGGGGAGTTAGGGTAGCCTCTTACAAGGTTAGTCTTTCAGGTTAGTTATTTATTTTGTGTGTTATTACAGCTTTGGCACAAAAGCAGTGTTCCCTTTACATGAGGTTTCACCTAGAAGAAGAGATGGCGAGCTCATTGATAGGCCATACTCTACAGGCTTTCCCCTTTACCACTGCCCCACACTCTTCCACAGCATACACTGCTTTTGTCCAAAAACCTTGGGGCTGTGGGCATGATGTGCAAAATGGGGTTGTCGGTGCTTTGTCCTCCTGAGTTCTTTGGGATTATAATAGGCCATTTCGTAGAGACTAGCAGAGAAATCAAGAGGAGAATGATTCTGGTGCTGATTCCTGACCCACTGAGATCCAGTGGGTACATTTTCATTTGGTTTACAAGATTCACTGGCAAGTATTACACTAGCATGTTGTTGCTTTCCAGATGAATGAGACCTTTAAAGACTTTTCATGTATTAGCAAAGAAACTGGGTTCCAATAACATCAAGACAACCTTTACCACTTTTTAAAGTTGCCTTGAAGACCATGTAAAATTAAATTTTGCGTCAGTTTTAATGTTCTTTCATACTACTAGGCTCCACTTTAATATCAAAAGCAACTGTTGAGTGAGGTTGGATTTGATGTAAAGAATAGCATTATGTCACCAGAAAGGAAGGTGCTGCTTAGCCACTAAAATATTTTTAAAATATTTTTCTGAGTAGATTTGTTACTAATTATACTATATAAATTTAAGAGTGGAAATTTGGTTTCTCCATCATCATAACTTGCATGTCTAATATTTTGCACTGAGCTTTGGAGTGCAGCCGAAGCGCAACTCTCCCTGGAAATTTATTTTTAATATAATCCCATTTTCTAGTTAAACATTTCAAGTGAAATATACTGAGCAAGAAAAAGACGACTACTTTGTTTGGAGTACTCTATAGGCAGAAGATTGCCTGAGGACTTCCTTATTGAATGTACCTTATCTTGCTGTGTATCCAGTAACAGATCGAGTTGGAGTGTAAGGTACCTCAAGCTCTGTTTGGTTTTCTTTTTTTTTTTTTTTCTTTTTTTTCATCCCCAACTTACATGGATTAGAGCTATTAAGATGTTGGTCTAAGTCACAAGAGTTTTGGAGACCGGAAATACTTGATTTCAGTAGTTGAATTTAAAGTTATCTGAAGGTAAATATCTCTTATCTAGACAGTGTGTAAATTGTGTATTCATCTGATTTCCTTCCTTACTGGATATCGTTTTCCCTTGGTGAGTGGTTCATTTGGCTTCTTAAGCAGAACTAGACAAACTCCCAAATCACTTCATGCTTTCAGTGAGCTGTGTCACCTTTCTCTTTTTTATTTTCTTTAATCATTCTTTTCATGCTTCCGGAATGATTGAGCTGCAGTATTGCGAAAGTTTTACTATCATCTGCGTGCTTGTCTCAAACTTCATACCTTAAAATTACTGTGTTTGATATTCAGCTACCATCTCTGTAATAACGCACGCTTTGGGGTTTGTGATTTCTAACGTGACTGCAAACATTACCTTTCTAATGATACCTTGTGTTCAATTAAAAGATGCAAACACTAGAACTGTGACTACTAGAGTTATGTACCCTTATCAGCCTGGGGAGCTGTAATCTACTGCTGTAAATTCTTATTCAAGTTTCCCAAAGATAATACCTTGCCCGAATCCTTTATTAAGTGGCTATTCTCTATCGCTAAATAGTTTGTGTAGAGCCTGAAGCTGACTAAATTCCAGCAACAGTCCAAGTTTTCAAAAAGGATGTGTGTGATGGATGCTATACTTCTCATATGGGCCTTTTTGACAAGTACTATGTGTGGATACACATGCATATTTGTTCTAATAGCAGGTAATTATCAGTAAATATCAGTAATATATTAGTTAACCCAATGCTTTCCAGAGAACATTTCTACTTTGAAAAGTCATTCTGAAAAAATTTCACCTTTCCTCCATACCGTTATCACTTCATAACATACCATTATCGCTCCATAACACACCATTATCAGCAAATACCTGATAACATATCCCTATATGCTTGCTGTTGTAAAAGAAATTAATATTTACTACTTTTATTGCTGCGAGCATTGCCAAAGTGCACAGCTATGTCAGTTTTGGAATAAGTCTTGGCATTATTAACTATTTTGCTACTGTGGCTGCAAATCCTGCCTTTAATTTACCCTTGTTCTACCTTACTGGAAAGAGGGAGTTGTCCACATTGAGTTGAGGGCAGAGTTTGGCTCCAGGAATCTGTTACTGGTGGTGCTACGTAGGCCAAATGAAAACCAGCTTGACTTCAGTCAGAATCCAGGCTAACTCTTCTCAACTTGGCAACCATAAGTACCATGCTGCTCTATAAATCGCTATGAGGAAGAATTGATGAACTGATTTTGCTAGGTTGACTGTATACTGTGAAACAGTTGACTCCTCCACTTTGTGAGGAAAAAAAAAAAAAAAAAAGAGAAGATTCTCCCAGCAGCACTAAATGGATCTTCTTGCAATCCCTACCCATTCTCTGCATGTTCAAAGCTGCCACTTCTGCGTTTACTAGGGTAAGGGGCATAGTAAGTACTGCATGGAGACACTTGTTTTCATCACAATTCTCAGTGCCCTTTCAGAACTATGAAATTAAGAGGCTAATGCATCCTCCTTTGAAGTCCCACATGAGGGATGGAGGTAAGAGGTGGAAGTTTGGTACCACTCACATACATCATTTAAAAGCAGCAGGAATTTGAAGGGACCGTAGCAGCAAAGAACATAAGCGCAGTCTCAGAATCGTGTGAAGCTACCACTGCTTTAAAGATCAGTCTTAAATCTCTGACTATGCTGATGTATTAATTTACCAGCTGATGGACTTTGAAAAGCCTCATTTTCAATGTCAGTCGTATGGAAAAAATGGGGTCAATACTCCAATTCTGTGGTCTTTTGTGCTATTATTTCTACATGATGTAAGGGACAGTCTCCGCTGCTGCGTGGCCTTCCTGAATAGGAATATTGATACGCTTCCAGTTAGGCTGAGACAGCAATTAACTTTTTGGTGGCATTTGTGCAGCCTCCCCTGCCAAAGTTGTGCAGCTGCTTTGTATTTCATCTCGGGAGTAGCGTTTCCTTGAAACCAGTCTTCAGGAATCCAGTGTGTAACTTGGAGGGGGGGAGGGTATCCTCAATTTCATTAAAATCATATCCAGGACTTTTGTGGATGAAAAGACTTGAAGAAAGGGAAGAAGCCAGCATGCTATTAATGAAAACATTAGCTTCCTTGCAGAACGCCACTTTCCTCACAAGGCAAACACCAAAAAGAGGAAGAAGCGATTCTTGGGTTTCTGATTTCTGTGGCCCTTTGAGCTGATTTGCAGCCGTGAGAAAGGTGCCAATATCTTTGTATTGTTTGGCAGGGAAAAGATTACCTTGTAACTCATCTTGTCTGGCTATGGCCTGGCACTGGATCATGACCAGGTTGATGGCAGCCTGACAGTTTTAAAAGAATATGTTGGCATTTTATGAAAAGGGAAGTTATTACACTTGAAAGGAAGTAAAAACAAAAACAGAAAACCTATGCTTGTCAGTTTTATGGCAGAGAGGCAGTAAAAATTCTGGCACGTTACTTCAGCCAATCCCTGCAACAAATTAGTGAACTAAATTGATTACAAAATCAAAGATGAATTTACATAAGCATTTGTGTTTTAGTTACCCTGCTCCTACAGTGTGTCAGACACTCAAAAGAGTCAACCCCATGCCCCTTACGGTTAAAATTAGTTTACAGCCTAAATTTAGATGTGTGGCAGCAAGAAGGGAGCATGGAAAGAAAAGAAGAGCATGGGAAGGGATAGGACCTCCTGGGTCACTGGCTCCAGTCCCTCCCAGTCTCAGGAAACCACATTGTGTTACCCTCTTTCAGACTGTGTTACGATCTTCTGACATACCGTTAGATGATACAAAAGATGGGAGTTCAAATTTACAGATTTGTCCCAGTCCAGTATAGTTTTCCTCTGTCTCCATTAGCTGTGGGATTGGACCCATGCTGAGGCTTATCACAAGTTTCTGCTGGTGGCTGTGTTTTACAGTGAGGAGGAGTGCCAGGGAGCTGGTGACTGCAGAAGGCAAAGGCGGCAACGTTAGCGAGCAAAGCATGAAGAACAAGGAGGATCCATGGTAGCTCTTCCAGCAGCCAGGAAGACCATGAAGTCCGAAAATGAGTTTCCCAAAAGTTATTTCTCTTCTGTTCCCAACCTGCTGCCAGAGGAGTGAAAGCAGATCGCAAATATGCCTACCCTGCAGTGCAGCCTAGGGTGCGACAAGGAGACTTGGGTGCTGGGGACAGGGTGAACAACTGGTACCTGGAAAGCCCCGCGCAGCGTCAGCTGGGTGGCTTTCCATTCCCGTGCTAGCTCGAGCATCCCTACATTGTGCACTATGCTGTCCTTGGAAACCCTTTCTCATGCCATCCTTCAAAACCCTTCAGCGAGTATCTTCACCTTCGCACTGGTGTGGGAGTTCAGAATATGAATAAGGTGTACAAAGAAGGGTTCCTTGTCGAGTGCCATGGCCTCAAAAGCGGTTGTGAATTATTTTGCTTTGTCAGTCAGAACTGTAAACTGCAACCGTATGGCTTTAGCTCCGGAGAGGGCTGAGTGGAGTTCCTAGCATTACAGCGTGTTTTTACTCAGGCGACGTAGCCAAAGCAAACGATGAAACCAGACTTCTTCTTGTGGTCAGAAAGAAACAAACAATTTGTTTTGATTGAAGGCTCGGTGCTGTGGAGAGGCATAGAGTTATGAGCAGCTGCATAGGAAGCGCAATGATATGGGCTGGTGGTTGCCAGTACGAGTTACATCCGTCGCAGCTGAACCTACGGCACGATGAGCGGCTGGAGTGCTGAGAAGCAAGGCTTGCAGCTGAGAGAGAGATCTGTCACTTCTGGCAAGAGAGAGGACTTGGCCAAAGTGATCGGCTTTCCTTAATGCCAATCAAGATTTTTGAATATTGAATTTAATTGCCTGAGTAGATGCATATAATGTTCAGACTGGCAGTAATTTTCTCAAGAGTTATGTTTCCTGTTCTGGAAACGAACAGCATGATGGTGCATACATTGGGCCACTAACACACGCTATTACACCTTCCCGTGGCCAGAGAATCGGTATTGCTTATGCTTCCATCCGTACAGTGCCTGCATCCTCTGGACAATGCAGCCTTGTGCTCTGAGGCTGGCAGCTTTTTATTCTTTTTTACTCTTCTGTGGGACAGGACTTTGTGCCTGAAGCTGCGGCTCAAAGCAGTCATTGCCCCATCTCAGTTCTGCCCAAAAGGCACTGGTGTCTCCCGTTCAGCTAAAACTATGGAAGACGCAATATACATTTGCATTTAAGAATAACTTTGGCTCAGTTTATAAGATTTAGGTAAGGCAGAGGTCTTAGTGAAGGAGTTCCTCCCTTTGCGTTTCACTTTCAGTTGCTTTCTACTCTCCTATAATGTGCTGTTGCACCAAAGTGGGAACATTTGTCCAACCTCTGCGAACTCACTTTGCAAAGTTTTGCATGATAAAAACTGCAGTGAGATGGGCAAACAGAGCTAAATATAATGCTGCAGTAGTGGTTGGGCCTCCAACACAGGGAATGCACTTCAGCGTGTCTTTTACTGCTGTAGTTCTTTTATTTATCATTATCTCCTTTGCAATATGAGCTTGACATTGAAATGCTCTTGCAGTGGGTTTCTATTGCACTTGAGAAGGGCAATACTGAGCACACAAGTTTCTTTATGGCTAGCGGTATAGGTGGAACCTGAAGCATGGCAAGTGAATGCTCCTTATTTATGGCATGCGTGCAGATGACAGAGCTGTGATTTTAATGCTTTCTATTGCAAAATTCACTGGGAGTTTCCCACAGAAATAGTTGTGAGCTCAGAACATGTAGATGTGCCCCTGTATATTGGCAGTGTTCTGTGGGAAGGTCACCGTTGTTCCTCTCTTGAGCACACCTTTGGGACTGGACTTTGTTTTTATGCTGTAATCTACTCTGAATCCTGTCGCATTTAGAAATCATCTCTGTTGTCATTTATTTCGAGGATGGATTTCATCTGAAGCTTTGTTCAGATCATTCGAACTTGCTAATTTATCTATGGTTTCATTTTTCATGGTTATCAAATGTCAATATGTTGTCTTTAGATGCTAAAATCAATTTCTGTTGTGTTTGGTATTGAACTCAATACAGGAAACGTGTTTTGGGTATGCTCAGGTTCCGTTAGGGATTTTAGGCCTAAGGACTCCTCCTAATTCGTAATTCCCAAACAGGCTTTTGCATGAGATGAGAATAAAGACTCCCTTTTCTGGTGAGAAGGTTGCAGTCCTCTGCAAGCACAGTGGAAAAACTTTAGGTGCTTAAATATATTTTCTTACTGACAAAAGTTTTGTCTAGGCAGTGTGTGAAAGATGTGCTTAGATCTTGAGAGTCCAAATTTCACCTCAAGAATGTTAGATGCTTAAGTTCAGACGTTGCCTTTTACCTTGGGGTTGACGGGGAAGGACAGGAGTATCTGGTCCTTAACAGGCCACCTCCTCTGTGTCTAATTCCTGTTTTACAGATGGGAAATTAGTAACACTTCCTGACCATTCAGGGGTATTGTTAAGATAAATATTTGAGCAAACAAATAGTATGGTAATATAGAGGTCATACCTATGGTGAAATACAGTGAGCACCTCAGCTTCTATCTGTCAAAATCTCTAGTTGTTCCGTGAAAGCGTAGGTGAGTAGCAGAATCAGAGCTGCCATTTAAAACTGAGATTTGCATAAAGCTGTGTTGAAATTGCTTCCTGGGAATTTTGGCAAAAGGGATTTCTGCAGAGCTTGTTGTTAAGGAAATCATGTTAGAAAATGTACTGATTTTTGCTTTGAAGCCCTTACCAAGAACTAAAACATGAATAAATGAAGTTTAGAGTCCACACTTGCAGAGCTCTACTGTCCACCAATTTTCCATCTGGAAGTTAGCTGTTTGTCTGTCCCTGTAAATCTGCGTGATGAAATATGGCCGAGACCAGCAAGAGCCGTGTTATCAGGATGGGAATTGCCTGATGGGCTGCCTTGCTGTTCCAGAATACCATCAAGCTGTTCAAATAAAGATGAGGCGGGACAATGTAACAGCTGGCCGAGATGAGCATGGGAAAGAAAAATATAGTGACAGGAGATGCAGAAGTGACTCGGTGTGTTGGCATTCCTTTCTTTTCAGGGCAAGGACATGTGAAAGGGCTTGTCACCGACAGAAAGACCCTCTCACGTTCTATTGTGGCAAAACCTTCAGCCTCCAAAGAATACCACAAGTTGTGTGTTTCCAGATGTAATTGGCGTACGCACGTTCTCACACCACGGGAATTTGACTTCATCTTCTCACCCCACAGCCTTGGCGACTCAGAGATCTGCTGTTTTACTCTGGCAGAGGGTTGGGGGGTTGCTTATTTTATGTTTTTAAATGCACATTTCTGGTAAGTTGCTTTTCCTTTTAGCATTAAATTATATGCAGGCTGAGATCCTTCTTTTGTGATTGGTTAACTGAAACTCATTGATAAATCTTTAAAATGAGAAGGTTTTCTCATTTCCATAGATTAAGTGAACTATGGGATTAGGAGACTCACCTTGCACCTCTAAGTGTCTGAGCTCAAACTTTTAGTTCAGTGTAAGCAAAGCTAATTCCAGAGAAGTGGTGGAACAAAGGAAGAAAATAATAGTATTTCTAAGGAAAAAAATGTAATATACAATAGGGGGTTTTATCCATCTGTATTTAACATGAAAGCCTGTGTTGATTAGGGGCTTTGTGAAAAGTTGATTTTCCAGTTCAGCAAAACTTTTAGAAAAAACATTTTCTTCAGGTCAACTGCAGCTAGTTTCCCTCCCTCTCACTCATTAAAATGAAAAGCAAGTGTTCCCATTTCATTCAGCCTTGAATAACCTGTTTGATCTAAAGCAGAGCTTCCCCCAGAGCTAGGTCCTGGTCACCAGACTCTGGAGGATTCTTAATTTTTGTGGTTGTGATGTCTCCTTAGGTCACGCATAATTAGGCCCCAAAACAAGGAACGCAATCCAGGGTCCCACCCCTAGATGGATGTCTAACCACTGGGATGTCAGGGCTTGTGGGATAAATTTTCATCAGCCTCTCCTGAGGAGCAGCTTCACTTTATAACACATATCTGTTGAGCCAGAGAGTGAGAGAGAATGTCAATCTGTAGCTGATGGAAAGGGAAGGTCCAGAAAACAAATCCTCCACCAATTATATAAAGCAGAACATTGCCAAGTAGTATTAAGATGCTCTCTTACAGCACAGCGCGACATTAGCACCTGAATGGGTAGAAAGGGTCACTAGATTAGATTCACTGTTTGTGGAGTAACTTTTCCAGATGGCTGTAAATTGAATGTTTAATCACAATGTTAAGGAGGGTTTATTTTTCCAGTAATAATCTCCGTTAATTGTATTACAACATGTTTCACTTTTCAGTCTAGTGCTAGTAGAGTGGCTTCAAAAATAGAAGGGAGATGGGGCAGTGTAACAAGCACTCTGTCCAACCCTTAGCCTTAGGAATAGTGTCACAGAGTCTCAGCGCTTACAGAACAGGCAAGACAACATTTTGATGGTCTTTTTTGAAAAACCTGACTTCTGCATGTTTGGAGAAGAGAGCTCTGATCATCTTCATGATGAAGCAGTGGTGCTGAGGTGGTCTCGTCACATCCAGATCCTTTGCTCTAGATGCTCTGGGTGTGATCACATGGGTTTGATATTGTGCCCAAGAAGGTATGAGATCATACCCTGATTTCATACCATCTGTTTAACAGATGGATTTGTATGGTAAGTCTAACGGTTAAAAACCTGGCTCCACTTAGGTCAGTGGTATCAAGGTTTCACCCATGATTGGAGGGGGAGGAGGGGGAAAAAAAAAAAGTGTCCAAAGATAGGTTTCCTAAATCGCTGCTGGGAAAGCCTTTAGGCTTCAGAGCCTCACTTACTGTTCTGTCATTTGGCTGATAGTTATTTGTACTCAGCCCTTGGGCAGAGTATTTGATCTTTATGTCTAAATTTGTACATTTATTGGTGCAGACTGTTAAGATGTGTAACTGTTGAAAGATACAGAGGAAGTACAGCTCTTATTTCTTATGAAACTGAATATTATTAACTTACCTGGTATCGATCAGAATCCTGTTTGTACATACCTATTCTGCAATGAATCCAGCACAAATATCAATCACATTTATCAATAAGTTTAGATGTTCTGTTCGCTGCACTAGACCAAATAGTTCGGTTGTTTTCTTGTCGGCTGAATTTTCCTGTTTTCTTTTCTCCTCTTTAAACTCCCAACAACACATAAATCAACCCTGGATTTCTTTAACCCACAGAATACGATTGTTCTACCCTCACTGAAATGTTAAAAGTAGTTTGTGGACTGGAACATGGCTGGGTGGGGCACTATTCATTTTCCAGCCTAAAATCCGGCAATGGCTTCTAAAATACAGTCCTCAACAGATCAAATCCAGCTGTCGCACAGGTGCACTGAGGCTGTGCAGCACGGAAGTTTACTCACTTATAAACTTCTGCCGATGTGCGTCATTAAACCAAGATATTTTTGGTTCTCAAATATATACTTTTTGTTTTTTTGATTAGGCAAGGCAAGTGGTCTTCATTAAAGCCACAGACAGCAGAACGGTTTCATCTAAATTCATCTCTGTAATTGCAGAAAGACAAACCCAAGTATCATAATGCTCCAATTCCTCCCCATCCTGCTCATTCAGCCATTCTTATCATTGGGAGTGAAGCCTACAAAATCTTAATTGTTTGTCTAATTTGACACTTTAACATCCAATCTGCACTGAAATAGTTTATGTAGAGTTACAGTTTATACATTTTTGCCATTGACTCTGAAAACTCCATGATATCACGTTAGGAAACAACCTAGGAAGTCAATTTAGTAGAAAAGTTGTTTTGAAGAAGTAGGGGGACATACTTATCTGAGTGATTTTATGTGCAGATTCAGACTCCTCTTGCCTCTGAAGTATTCTGTTGGGTAAATAATGTGCACAATAAACAGAATTGCTTTATAGCCAGGAAGTACTGACCAGTGTATAACTTACCTGTGTTTACTGCATGTGTGATTTTTCCAGCCCTGCAGACATGACATGTCCTCCTCTATACCATAATTATTGAGACACACACGGACGTATCTTAATGCACCTTGGAACACAACATTACTGAATTTATCTCCCAGTAGATTCTTTCTGAAGCTAAACTCATCATCAGCACTGAGGTTTCTCTCTACCCTGTCCCACGTCCTGTGAAATTACCTCCTGTCTTTCTGTGCAGTGAAAGAGGGGACTGCTTGGGAACCCCGAGTAGTTGAAATCCTGTTTCTTATTTACTCTAGCTGGAGGTGTGGCTGATAAGCAAAGGGAACAAAAAGCCAATTAGATTCCATATCGTTTTTAAAAAAGATATCTCTTCCAACATTTGTAGTAGCTGTGGAGTGTGCAACCAGTAACGGTGGGGCTAATTGTAAGCTTTGCTATACCCTTTCCTGGCTTGACAACAAAGCTTGTCACATGCAGTGGCTCTTCCTCGGATAGCAGCTACAGTCTGGAGGCATAAAGCTTTGCACTTCCATAATGACTAAGGATGGAGAGAGGTTGCAAGTTTATGCAACTGTCTATTCCTATACCACTACTTGTTGCCTTTCTGGTTATTGGCTTGGCTCTGAACAGGACAGGAGGAGAAAGCACATGCCTGTGAACAGGGATCCCCTTGAAATTGCATATTTTCCATTAGATACGTCTCTTGTTGCTTTTCTAAGGTTATTTAGATAAACAACAAAATCTTGTATTGGTTGTCCTTGCTGTATATGCAAGGATCTCTCACCAGAGAATCCTTGTTTCAATTCTCTTACTAGCCATAATGATTTCCATGTTGAGTCACACCAAAAGGCCTCCTGGCCCAGTATTTTGTCTCCATCATGGGCATTAATGGGTGCCAGTTGTAGTACTGTATTTTCCCGCAACGCCTTCCCAGGTTCCAGCTGTCAGGGGCACAGGTACTTCTCAGTCAGGGGTTCAGTCTGCACTACTCTTTTTAATAGCTGCTGACAGATGTATTGTCCATGGATTTATCTGAAGTCTTTTTTATCTCAATCCCAAAAACTCCTGTATCAGTGAGGTCTACAATTTAATTACGTGTTCTGTGAGAAAGTACCTCTGTTTTTTAAACTTAGTATCTGATCGTTGCATTGTGTATACATTTATACTGTATTTGGAAGCAGGCTATTCTAATAAGATTGAATTTAATGGGATCCAAAGAGAAGCAGAAGTTTACCATGTTGATTCAATTATGTGTCTAGGACCTATGTGCTACAAATTGTTGAAGATCCTGAACATGCTCAAGAACATTTTGCAGTCACTTCTAAGTTGAAAATGACAGCACAGCAAGACATTGGCAATAACAAAGATATATCAAACCACACATGCATGCGTGTCTTCATCAAGCTGTCATTGGTTGGATTGGGATTTGGTGCAGAAATCCCATATGGTAACTTAATGCTCCAAAAGAATCAAGGTTTCTCATTACTTTTCATCCAAAGAAAATGCTTTCAACAGGAATATGAATGAAGGACCGGGAGCTTGCTAGTGAAGCCAATCCTCTCCTTGAAGGCATTACAGCATGAGGCCTGCCTAGATTCAGACGCTTACATTGTGCACACACTTTTATATAACAGTAAATGGGATCGTGATCAGCTACATCAAATGCATCGAGCTGATCCCTGATGTTTCTGAGGTGGGCATCAGCAAATGTGAAATTTTATGTAGAACCTTTGCTCTTGCAGCAAAGAGGCTTTCAAGAGCCTCTTGTTTTAAGGGCATTTTACTTGTCTACTATGCTCTGCTTTCTTGCATTCCCATTTTAAAATGGAACAATATATGTTTTTTAACTTTAGTTTCATTTACATTCTTTTTTTTTTTTCCCACTGTTTCCATAAATTCATTAATCTTGTTGCTAAGAACATGGACGGCCTTACCTGTCTTCATCTGATGTGTAGTTGGATATCAGCAAAATTTAGTGTCGTAAACCTTACTGGTATGTATACCTGTGGCTTAATCACAAATCATTTATAGTCATATGTTGTTCCCTTCTAAACTGATCAAATCCTAAAATACAAACAATTATCAGTAACCATCAACTGATCCAGTTGCTCATTCACAACACCAAAGTAACTGATTTTGTAGACTGGAAAAAATTTTGGTGCCTCACAAAAAGTTGAAGTCTCTGGGGAAATCTGCGTAGGACATCCTGTGAAGGCATTAGGGCTTCGGATTTCTTATGTGAATCAACACTACCAACTCTTGTCTAAATGCTGGGTTTCCAAGCACTCTTCAGTCCCCTCGTTTTTATTGCCTTCTCCTCTAAGGTGATCAAGCCCATAATCTGTCAGATCATTTTCAGAAAATCCTGGTACCTGAGCCTCGTGAGTGTTGACAGCAAATAGTGATTGATGTGAAAAGCTGGACTTGACTGTGTTTGGTCCTGCTCTGGGTCAAATTAGTAATTGATAATAGTGTAATCCATAAGTGACTCTCTTATCTCATGTTATCCAGTTCATGAGATCTCCATGTTCCTGGACGGATTCATAGGCTAGCTGTGCATCAGTTGTCCCTCCAACTGTCCTCTGAAAAGTCAGGCATGCTTTTTGTGTGTTGTTTTTCAGTGCAGGTACTTTGAAGGTATTTCTTTGTTTCTGATTTATTTATACCCTTTGATTTTCTAACTTTTTGGAGAAGTGTTTTTCCCGTTGTGACTTATCTTCCCTCCTGTTCTAGGAGCACTGGAGGTAACACCCTGTGGGGCATTTTTCCTGGGAATGCTTGTAACTTTTGAATGGTTCCCCTTTTCTGTCAGATCTTTTTTTTCTATTATAATATTTTCCTGTGATTTTACCTTTGAGTAAATCCTTTGATTTTTTTGCACCATCAAAACTGTTGGCCCCTTTACGAGGCGCTGGAGAGCTGGATTTTGATCCAGTTCCACAACTCACACTTTGCTGTAGGCTGTAGATATTAATATTGTAGAATTAAATGGGTAGATGAAAATTATTGTAGGAACATGGTTTTTAGGTTACTGTGTTATGCAATAGATTTCACTGTATGAGAAAGCTGTCGTCAAGGTGTCAGGTACCTTGAACTTGAATTCTTCAGAAATCTACCTATAGATAAAGCTGTGACAGCATCAGAGAGAGATATTTTAAATTTACATTTGCAAATGAATGATAAAATCAGTGCCATAGTTCTCATGTGGGGGGTTTTTTTTTGCTTTTATTAAATTTTATTGGAGCATTGGAGTGGGGGCCCACTTTTTAAGATGATATGGGTCACTCCATTGTCTTTCTTTTTCTTCATTGCTGATGTTCTGCTGAGATGCATGTGACGTTTCAGATTATTTCAATCTTGCTTAAGGCAGACCACAAACGCAACAGAACAAATTTTATATTTATTTATGTGGTCCTTGAAAATACAAGCCTTCTATTGCAAGGGGAAGGGGGAAGAGTGATTGTTCTGGTTTTATTTAATAAAAGCTGAGATTTTGGAACATAACCTGTTGCCAGTGATGAATTGTGCTGTAAATGCCAGCACCACAAATGATTGAATTCACAGCATTCTGCCTGTAGCTGAAGTGACATCAACTCTCAGTGCAAAACTCTGTCCATTCCCATTCAGTTTTTCCTCAAATTCTTATATAGAGGAAAATATCTTTTCATATCTAGCCTAAAACCATATGTGAACTTTTTAGGAAAGTTGGTGAAAAATCGTTTTAGTCCCCTGGCTTACGGGAAAGTGCTCTCTTTCGCTGTTGTTGTCTGCAGCTCTGGAACACCTGAACCAAGAAACTCTTGCTTAGCATCTGTCTATATATGAGAGTGTTTCTACTTCATTTTGTATCTATGTGTCTACAGAGCCGCTGAGGATGAATTATTTTTTTATGTGATTGAAGGAGAAAAGGGCAACAGGAGTGAAAGACTTTATTTGCATTTTTTCATTTTACTTTAGGCTTGGGTTCTTCTAGTATGGTAAATGTAAATTCCATATTCTGATCTAAAATGCACTATTATCTCTGACTTCCCTTATTTTCTGTATTTCCCTTGAGGTCAATAGTATCAAACTTTTTAATATACCTTCATACAGAAATATTTTTGTACAACAAATCATTTTCCTAACAGCTATTTTCTGTGGGGATGATGGTAAAGCATATTGCTAACCACTTAATTTAAAATACAGTGTCTGAGATTGGCTTCTCTGTCATCATTGCTCGTTATGAGGTTCTCATCACATTTTTTGGAATAATATGTGGAGGTACTGATCAAAAACTTATGAATTTGGACAAACAATAGATACATCCCTGTTAAGCTAGCGGTTAATTTATACTGCTTGTCACTGGACTTCTTTTGTGTCAGGTGCTGTTCAGAATTCTCCATGTAGCTATAACATTACACTTCTGTCTCAACTTGTAATGACCTCTGCTATTCCAGTCCAGGCTTTCTTTTAAGCAAAAATTTCCAGTCGTGCAGGATTGTATGGTGGTTTTTCAATGTTGACAGAAGTCCACTAGGATGCAAACCACCGAACTCATTTTCACTGTGACCTAAACCAGGATTTAAACTGAAGTCTCTGGAGGTGAAAAGCTAGCCTACTAGCAAGTGACGGGCAAACCTCAAATAGCTCAGTTCAGATAAGAATCTAGAAGTTTAACTTTGCTGAAGTTGTTCTGGTCCAGAAATCAGCCTTCTAGTCCCGTGAGAGTAGTCTGCCTTTTCTGTTTTATTGCATACTCAGATTGGGACTGGATTTCTGAGACACCATAAAGACAGCTTTTTTCATAACGCTTTTGACTAAAACCAGTAAGTGAAGACCTGCATTAAAACAAAGCACAAAAACCCCTCATGTTTTGAAATCTCAAGTACTGGATTTATTTTTTTTTTTTAAATCAGGTTTCCTCTTATTCAAAATTTTGTTTTCCATAATAGTAAGCGGCAATGTTAGAAGAAAAACTCTGGTCCTCACACCAGAAGTTAGGACAAGAACGACTGGGTTGAAATAGACATTAGAAACAGAAATTAATAGTAAGACTAGTGAATCAGTGGGACAGGAATGCCTGGGAAAATGGTGTCATTTCCATCACTGAGAATGAGAGAGGCTAGATAAAGGTTTTGAAGAACTGACAAATTTAGGGCTTGTCCTGTCCCAGGGTGGGAGTGTGCATTGCGTGATGTCTTCGGATGTCTTCCAGGTTTATGATTCTGTGATTACTTGTCTCATGCAACAAAACTCTCAGGTATATTAATGTTCACGTGAAATAGCTCAGTGAAAAGAAATTTGTCTCTTAAAGATCACTGACAATTTACTTTATTTGGAATAGTTTAGCAAATACTTCTCTGGTAAAAACGTGGCAGCCTTTGCTTGCTGGGACATCTCTTTGTGTCTTCCACAGCACCTTTGCACAAAGTAGTTGGGAGGTGCTAACTGGCTAGTATCTATATCCTGCAACTGCTTCTCAGATTTTAACCCCAAAATAGTGGTTTATTTTGCATACTGGAATGAATAGGGTGTTCCCACTTCCCTTATTTTTGATACTTGAAAACTGAAATATGTGTGGGAGAGACATGCAGAGGAAGAACTGATGATGTGAGAAGTACAAGATATGACTACTGGAAATGATGGTTCCAGTAGATGAGACCCACTCAGATAATAAAAATGTGAGTCAGCTCTCACTCATGTGCTAACATGGTAAAAGTCAATTTTTCTCTGACCAACTGTTTTTAAATTTTCTACATAAACACCATGATGCATCAGGATATGTCTAAAAATAATTTTTCCTCCTCCCGACAGATATATCCACAAACCCTGCGCAAAACCACTCGTGCTTCTCAAACACAGCTACTGTGCTATGAAGCTGTGGGTGAGTGAATGGGCTTGGTTAAGAGGAGTTTCAATCAAACCTTAGCTAAAGAGGAGGAAAAAAAAAAAATTCTAGAATGCTGGTTCCAGAAGGAAAGCAAAGAGCTGAATGTGCCACCATGGCTCATTCTCATTACCATTTGAATACAATTTTGTCAAGTCTCACGCTGTTCATTGGTGTGATGTGTTTCTCTGGGCTTCTCCTGTTTTAGCTAGTTGCTGGAAGTGCTGTATCCCTCCTAGCACTGCTGTTTGGCTTTCCAAGAACTATTAAAAGTGCCCCTCATCTAAGCTGGATAGCTTCATATAAAAATTTAATTCAGCTGAATCAGCGCCTGGCAATAAGGTCACAAGACATGTTAGTTTTGCTGTAGTCAGCTCTAGTGGGAGCTAGGTGAAAGGAGACTGGCAGATAATATTTGGAGCTGAATGTGATGGAGGGAAAATGCTGTTATGCTGGAAACCAGTAAGCAGGCTGTTTTTTACGTTTGTGGTTTTGCTTATTAGTAACCCACTTGTAAACTTGTACTGATCTACTATTGATCTGTTATATTGATGTATTGCTGTTTAGTTGCATGAGACAAAAGACATTCTGCCCGTCCGCTTTCCGTTGTCGTGTTAGGTGTGACTTGTTGAAGTGCACACAGATGGTCGTGCTTCTACTGGGGACCGTATGGCTGGGGTTTTTGGGTTGGCTGTGTAGCTGGCTATACACAAAAGAGGAACACAGATGGGGGGGATGGGACAGGGCAGCTTTGAAGTTTGTCGTAGTATGGGAAGCCTGCTTTCTTCGAACCACTGAAGTCGGTGACAGTCTTTGCACTGACGCCTGTAGGAGTTCTTCCTGAGGACCATCAGGATGGCAAAATATACCAGCTGCTCTTGAGTACACAAACCCTGTAGAGTTTACTGAGTGTTTTGTATTAAAGTAGACGTAAGCAGCTCAGGTACCATAGGTTCACTGAAAAAACAATACTGGTCTCAGTGGAGTTACAGCTTTTTATGGCAGGTCACAACCTGTCATGCAAGCTGTACAACACTGGGCATCTCTCCTCCTGCTGGTCTCTCACACCAAAACCTAGCTAAAAGCCCAGATGTTAAAGTTCCCTCCTGCATTCTTCTTGAGTCCTGAAAATCTGTATTCTGAAGAGTGTTAGTTCGTTACCCAGCAAAAATGAGCTATCATGACTTAAATGAGATAATAATAGGGATCAACTTGGGATTTTCAGAAGTCTTCTATTATGACCTAATTCTGCTCCCATTTAAGCCACCACTGGGATTGATCTGGGCTAGAGTTAGATGCAATATTAAGTGCTTTCAGAAATCCCATTTTAAGTACAGAAGAGTTAGGGATATCAATGTGGTACATTCTTCAAAAGAAACAAAAAAACAAACAAAAAAACCTCATTTGAAGTAATCGATGTGGTACATTCCTCAAAAGAAACAAAAAAACAAACAAAAACCCTCATTTGAAGTGTGACTTCAACAAATCCTGTCATTTTATACGAATGGGTATTTCACAGATATGTACGGTTGCTACAAAGATAACTTCAGCATTAAAGCTTGAAAGATTAACAATCATCTTTAACAATTTAAAAAATATATTTTTGCTGGCTGGGTTTTTCAAAGCAGTTTCTAAATTTTAAATATAAGATAGTAAGTGTTGCATGGATTTTATTTTGCCTTAATCCTTGAGTGCATAATCCTGAAATAAATTTTGAGCTAAATCCCCTGTGACCAGAAATATTCCTTTAAACTCTAGGGATTCAGCCAGCTATAGTTATATTTTATGCCAACTGGCCAGATGTATTTAAAAGAAAGAAAATTCTATTCTAAGTAAAATAAATTCAAAACTCTTTACCATAAAGTTTAAAAAATAAAGCTAAAAACCAACATAGACTTTATTCCCACAAGAGCACAGAATAAATATGAAAAAAAATACACGTCAGATGGGATCAGAACCGATGTTTATGCATTGCAGGGTACTGCCTCAGCAAGGACCCATGTAATTGCCTGGACTCGTGGAGGAAGTGAATTGGTGCAGGCATTTTATGGTTGATAGAGGCATCTCCTCTCTTGTGTAACACTGAATCCTTTTTTGGTCAAGAAACTGAAAATTTTGCAACTTCCAGTGCTTGGCTGGATTTCAAGAAGCTCTTGTTTGACTGAAAAGCTCTAAATAACAAAAAAGGAGCATGGGGCTTGACAGGGTCTGATTCTGAGTGCGGTGAAGCTGATGGGAGAGTCTCCCCTGACCTGGCTAGGCATGTAAGTATTTGGATCTACACACACAGCTGACTCCTAATAGTGATTTATAAAGAGGGATTTAGAATTGTTCTGAAGTTACATCCTCAAAGGCCTGGGGGAGCCCTAGTTTTCTGTCATTTGCCTCCACTGTCCTTTCCTTGCATTCCCTTCTCCATATTCCTCCATTCCCCACCCCCCCGCCCCCGCTGCCTTTTTTTCCCCCCATTTGCTGCCATTTAACATTACATCAGCAGAAAATCACTGCAGTAGTGGTGTGGCTTCCATAAAGCAGCAAGTAGACTTAAAATCAAGGAACAGTTTCAAAGATGGGTTTGTTGTGTTCCTGTGACTATATCATAACTATAATGAGGGGTTGGAATACATCTACGCACACCATAGGGGTAACCTCATCGTTACCCACCCATGGCGACTCTGATCTTGAGTGATCTCATTCCATATCCTCAGCATAGTTCTGGCATGTTCCCTCTGCATGGAGAGGGGAATAGAGAATGACCTTCCTTTGAAATCCTAGACGTATTTACATGAGAGCATGCCAAATGCATTAACAAGTGGTGGAGTGAAACCCCGAGTGAGTAAACATGGTCAGCCCAAACACGTGTAAATAAATCTAAAATTTCGGAGGATGTCCTGCCTGCTTTGATTTACACCACCAACTATAGGAGGAAATGTTGCGCCAATGACAATCTGCTCTGTTCATTTATTTTTAATTGCTATTTTGTCATGGCATAGCATATCAAGCTCTCGGAACTATTTTATCTCCTTGGAAAGTAGATTTGGTTCAGTTGACAACCCTGTTTCATTGTGACTATAGTGACGTTTCCTCACATGTGCAGTAGCAGCTTCTGGCGGTGGATATTTAGAATGTTGTGCTCTCTGTACTCTTATCTCTCTCCTCATCTGCTGCACTCTCACTCAAAGAAAAAGAGAAGGCTGCTCCTACTAAGCTGGAAGCAGATATTTGGCTGAGTGCTTCCCTGGTTTTGGACGGGTGTTCCTACTTTTAGCAGCATGCCTAGACTTTGAGAGGTACCTTATGATGAGTGAACAGCTATATGAGGAACTTTCAAACTTCAAATCGTATCCAAGGAACCTCCGGTAATAAGGGCTTCAGCTTATACCCACAAGTGGTCCTGTGGGAAAACTGGTCTTTGGCTTTTATTTCCTGAAAGGAAGGATTGTATGGCAGTGTTGGGGCTTCGGGGTCTGTATAATCAAGGCTCGGCATGATGAATTTGATGTACTGGCATCTGTTCTGTATGCTTTGTAAGAATTCCAATAAAATATGAATAAAAAAGAAATATGCTTCATATGTCTATATAGGACATATGGCAGTTAAAGCTTTAGATATGGCATTTTTGTTGAGTTAAGAAGGATATGTTAGAACACACATAAGTGGCACAGTTCTTTCAAAAACAAAAAGGCAGGGAAAATTTAGGAAGGCAATCAAGGCAGATCTGACCTTTTTGGGGGATTTTTTTGGGGGCAAGGGGTTGCTTCAAGCTTGAATGCACCTTTGAAAAATCTGAAGCTCCAGACAGCATCGTGTTACTGTATATAATCCTTCAAAGAGGGCAAGGTGTGAAAACAAGCCAATAAATGTGTAAGGGGTGAAGGAAGATTTTTACAGATCAGAGTCAAGGTTGCCAGCTTTTCCCCACCACAAAACCCCAACGTCCCTCTCCAGGAACTCGACCCAGAATATTATTTTTGGATGACTGCCTCTGTAAATCAGTACAGTGCAGATGAGGGCCCTCCCCCACAATCAACTTCCAACCTCTTGATGAGTGCAGAAAAGGCAAAAATAAAGGACAAGGCTGGAGTTTGGGTGATTTTAGTCTGTGATGGATTTTCCAGTGCTATCAGCGTGCCCTGTCTTTCCATAATGAAAATTAGAAGCATGATTAGGTAAATCAAATGTTTCCTATCTTGCTTGTGCTTTCTCTTAAAGCAAAACCAAACAGTAGCTTTTTTTTCCTCACGCTTTTCCTGCAGCTGCTTCCCCTGGCTTCTCCTCAGGGCTTGCTTGCCGGTGCTCCAGGCCAGCTCTCATGTGGGGCAGATGCCAGGGAAAGAGCCAGGGTGAGAGCTTTGCTGGAAGCCTCCCCACATTGCTTAGGGGTCACATCTCAAGCCAGGCCCTCACCCCCTGGTCCCACAGCTGCAGGCATCGCTATGAATGTCACCGCATGATCCACAGAGCCCTGTCTGGGAACAAAGGGAGTTTTGGGCACCTCACAGAGGAGAAAGCCTTTTGAAATTTTGGGGTTACACCTATAAAGCAAAGGATTGCTATGATTTTCTGCATATGAACTCTCCAGATACCATTTATAAGTTTCTGAAGGAGTTAACAGACAGAATTGAAAGAGAGAACTCTTTCCCCTGGAGGTGGTCCAAGGGAATATTTGTGGAAGATACTTCACAAGCGATGGGTAGCTTATGAATCCCCTGCCTCAAATTTATGAGACATGAATTGGACAGAAGATGAAATGCTTTGTAACGTGGTTTGGTTTCAGTCCTTCAAGCTGATCATGAGCTACCCACTGTTCAGGACTGGCTGCTTGCAAGAGCAAAATAGCGCCCTTGAAGAGTACTCATTCAGTGCATTGGCCTGGCAGAAAACAGCTTATCATCAACCTGTGCCTTCCCATTGGAGAGCGTCCTCTGGACTCAGCACCATGCGGTCTCTTCCACGTGGTGCGTGTGTTTCTGCTCTTGCTGAATCCCCCAAGCCTGTGAAACATCTGATTTCATTCTACTTTTCTTCTGGCCCAGAAATGTCCTTTCCTGCACCGCAGCTGGGACATAACTCACCGTAACAGCGCCAACCCATGTTCCCCAATTAGAAACAGTCTCCTGAGGACAAGACCAATGGCTGCTCCTACTTTCTAATCCTCTTCAGTGTATCAGTGGAGCCAGAATCCTTTGAGGGAGAAGAACAAAAATTTCATTTCTCTTTCAGAGTAGACAAAGAAAGAAAGTGCAACTAATTTCTAATAGTGCAGTACAGCTAGAGAAGGAAATTTTGTGCAATTCAGCCTCTGGCTGGAAAAGACAGTCATTTTCTGGGACTCATCTAAGGATTCCCCTTCCTGGGAAACCCATCAGAGCCACCAGCCTGTGTGGACTGCTGTGGTGAAAGGGGTGGTGAGATGAATTATCTTCAAAGGAAGGGGAGACATGAGGTGCTTAGGTGATGCAAAGCAGTACAACTGCTCTGGTGATGTAATTTGTGTCAAATCTAAGACAGATCTTTTATTGCTGGAAGCAGAAACTTAATGGATAGACAGGTGAAAAGCTGTGTGAGGTGAGGGAATCCCACATGAAGAAGATGGGAAGGGACATAGAAAATGTTTCAGATTATTTTATATTGAGGCAGAAACCATCTAGTCGTGGCATGTGTTGGGCTAATAGATTCTTAATGCCTGGTCAGGGGCCTCTGGATGCTGCCACAGTGCAAATGAATTCATTATTCGTTCCTTTCACAGGGACAGCTCTCCTCCCTGCAACCTTCTTGTATGAGGGTATGGTAGTGATGGCTCTTGGCCTTGCTGGTCATAGCCGAGTATCGCATATGTACAATCCCATGAAACCAAAACATACTCTCAAAGAGCTCTTGTACTCCAGGGCTTCCACTTCAGGAAGGATATTAGATTTCAAAGTATATTTACATATTTACTATAACACTTCCAAGAGCAGAGTTTTTTAAAAGGTTATAGCAACATCTGTTTGCCTTTGATGGGGACAATTACTTTTGCTTATGTTCCCTAGACTGTTGAGCTCCTGAACCTTACAGAAATCTTAAGCATTTTAAATTATCTAAAGGTTTTATAGATTTTTTTTGGTGTAAGAGGTTAGAAACCAATTGACTGCAGAGTCATAGATGAAACTAATAGTAGAGCAGTGTGCTCTAAAGACCTGAAAGTCATGCTTCTAAGTGTGTTGCATTTGCTAAACTTAAAGGAAAAAAAAAAAAAAGAAGTCTGACTGTATCTGTGGTTCGTATTGTGTTGTGTGTGGTATACAGTAGCACAAAGGAGAGAGAGAGAGCTTTCTGGTTCCTCCACAGCAATGAAGCGGCAGAAAGATGTGGAAGAAATTCCATAGTCAAGTAGCTTTGTGAGTCCTTTGTGGGATCTTAAGTGTTCAGGGATCATGAGTCTAATAATAATATGATTGGATTAAAAATTTAAAATGCAAAGTATGAAACCAGGAGGATTGAACCTTGGAAACAAACACTGGTTATACTTTCTAGCTATTTTTTGCAGCCATCCAGTTCAGTAACACATTTTTCTTAAAAAGTTAAAAGCCCGTATTCCTAGTGGCTGTAAAATTTATCAACATCAAATACTGAGAGATATATCAATGCCACTCAATAGAAACAGATTAATACCAAGAAACTTTGCTTGTTTGACTGTCAGCTGTGCAGTCTCTGTTCACCTGGATATAGGAAAGCACTTTATAATAATTTATTGGAGTATGTTAATGTGACAGATGGTATTTCTATGTGATTTAAAGAGGTACAGTAAAATTACCCTCTCAAAAAAATGAACTATTTAGAAGTCTGTTAATGAAAAGTGAATGCATTAGTCTTATCTTCACCTCAGCTTCTCTCTGTTTCTTCTGTTGATAGCTTAGCATGAACTTTGGGAAAGCTAGTGTTAATGTTGCTTCCACGCTTTTCAATTTGTGTGTGTCTTGGAAACTCTGGTTTTCAACTGGAAGTAGATATGGCAGAAGACCAGGATATACTCTTGGGAATTACAGAGGGACAGAGTAAATAAAGCTGGACAAGTTGGGTCCAGCAGTGAAAGGGGAAAAAATACCTTGGGGCAGCTTTTCTGAGGTTTCACCATCCCCTTTCAGCATTCAGATCTGAAGCTTCCGGAGACAGCTCATCTTGGCCAGCCTACTTAACCCTGGAGGAATAGGTATGGATCACAGCTACCAATGGACATGGGAGATTTGTGATCCTCTAAAATAAATTCAGTTTCACTGGCACTGAAGGTGGATTGATGCTTAATTTATAAGAAAGGACACTATCCAGACTCTTGATGTCTCTCTTATCCCTTAGGAGTCCAGGCTTCTTAAAGGCACGAAATGGAAAAACCTCAGCTTTTCTTTTCCCCGTCACCTCTGCCAGCTAACCCTGCTGCTCAACTGGCAGATACCGTGAGGGCACCATATGGACACATGTTCCCGGTGAATCTCAGCTGTCCAGCTTCATATGAGGATTGTTTCGAGTTAGCGCTGTACAGACAGCAAGAGCGATGCTAGTCCCTGTACACTGACCACAGCTGGTGGTAAGTTTGTATTAGATGGTGCCGAGTGCATTACACAGTCTCGCATCTGTGTCTCTTTTATCTTTTTCCATGTTTTCCTCAAATAGATATGCAGAAGCACTCAGTTGATTCAGATCACTTGGCACCTGTCAAACTGCGCACGTGTTTCCTAAGTTGGGCTTTCAGGCAGGGAAGAGATACGGGTTTGGAGGGTCCCTGAGCTTTGGGACAGTATCTGATCTGACAGCAAATGCTCAACTGTAAGATGGTCGTGCTTTGATGTAGAGGAGCAGCAAGAGCAAAAATTGGAGAAATGTGAATCCTAGTCCCAGTTCTGACTCTAACTGCAGGTGCTCAGAGGATGGATTAGGTCTCTGCTCTTCACTTTGAACAAGAAAACCACGACATAAAAGCATCATTTAGATTCACAATGCCTTGAGCTGTCCCAGCTTTAAAAAACATATGGCTACCAGACCTCATGATTTCTCCTAATTCGTTCTTCGAGAAAGTGGAAAAAGACTTGAATATTTTGTTTATTTGTTTGACAGATTCTTTCAGTGAACATGGAGGAATATAGGAATTTGCAGGGATGCAGGGAGTTAAGCTAAATCTTCAAAAAGATTGACCTGTAAGTGAAATTGCAAATATGATGGCTTTATGTTGATATGCACTGGAGTCAAAGCAGGGAGAAGTGGGCAGAAGAACTATGGTTCTTAGGTTTTAGGTCTATTTCTAAAATACTCATGTTTTCAAGTGGCGGTTTAGAGCAAAACTTTATGTTTAAAGATGTCTTATATGTTGGAGAATCTTACCTGCCACACATAGCATCTTCCCAGTTCTAATGGCATAGCTGGGTAGTTGTAGAGATAGAGCATTAGATATCAGCACAAGACAAGCCTGCTCTCAGAAGACATCTTGCAGAGGGCTATTAATACACTTCTCTGGTGAGGAGGGGGAGGAGGATGTTCTCCTCTTACTTGTGCAAGGCATCTTTTTTTGTCCCTTCCTGTACCCTTGAAGGGGAGTACAGGTGACCCTGTGTCTTCCAAAGATCTGAAATAGTCAACAACTGAGATTTGATGGACCGCTTTTTCTTTGTATTCACCTTTCTATTCTAAAAAGAATGAAGAGGAGAAGCAATTTTTGTAATATCTGAACAAAGATTGTTTGGTACAGCTAAAGTTCTTTATCCCACAGCTGCAATTATTTTAAATAAACAAAACCTTGTGTTTTTGTCCCATAGAAAGAATTTCTATTATTTTCTGTATGCTAAACCATCTCATTTGAATTATGTTGGGGATTAGCCTGGGAAACGTTACGCAAATGGCTGATTTTTTTTTTAATTTTATTTTAACAGATCAAAACCCCTTTTCAGTTTATGAAAGCCTTTTTCCCATAATTGATATTATTCCTTCTTTTTCTTTTAAGTCCTCAGAGGATTATGAATGTCAGTATTAGAATAAAAGGAAGATTGCTTTAGATAATTTTATGTGCAGGGCTCTGTTCCAAAGGAACCAAACTCAGATGGGGATCTTTGAGAATGCTGGTAAAGGGGCATGATAAAAATAAGGTGGGGGTGAAGAAGACCAAAGTGGGGGAGGGAAAGGAAGAAAAATCTACAAATCAAACTCAGCAGAGGTTTCCAATATAGCTGACGTTCTGCACTTTTGGTCATTACAATCCATCTGGAAGGTTTTGATGCTGTAGCATAATGTCAGTTCAAGATTGTTTTCACTTAACACTGATGATTTTTTTTTTTTTTTCCTGACTTCTGTGAAGCTTTCCAGTAATTGGAGTAACATGATGTTATCCTAGATTAACACAGGACGTGACTGTAGGGAACCGAAGGCACTGAGACTCCGTCCCTAAAACTGTAATGTCTTATGCCACAGTTGTTTTCTGACTCAGGAACAGAAGATGAAACTTTGAAGGACAATTCTTAGCATATAAAGTCATATTACTTCAGTTCTCACAAGAGAAGATGTTATCCCATATCACAGAGATGTCACGCTAGCAACCCCCTCACCTGCAGCTAGAACAGGAAAAAGCAATGGCTCTTTTAAAAGTGGCTCTTCTTAACCTGATTTTAAGTCCATCTTGATGGCCGCCCTTTAGTACTTCTCAAAGACCACATCTGAAGAATGTTTCCTCTCATCTCCACTACGTGTGCCTGGCAAAGCAACGTCTGGAAACACTAGCTATCCACAGCACTGCTGTCTGAAGGTGATGAAGAGCATCACATGGCACGGAGATATGTGTTGTATGACCACTCCAGCTGCGGAGGGGACACGAGATATATTCACTCTCCTCCCCCCAGTAAATCTGCGTGCTGCTTCTGAAATGCTGTTATTTCTTTGTAAAAGTAGAGATGGTCATTTCCATGCAACTTATCTCTCAGTGGTCTTGCTGGTGGAAAAAAGACTTATTTAGTAATTGGAAATGGGGTATTATAGTGCCTTATTCATGAGGTACCTAAAATAAAACATAAAAATAAATACACTTTCCCCTTTTCTATGATTTAAAGTTTAGTAATGCTTTTGAGATGAAATGCAATATGGTTTGAAATCACACCTCCCATTAAAAAAACACAATGAATAAGCTTGTAGGACATCTTTTGCCATTAATTTGAGTAGACATATGGGAATTGTCCTAAACTTGTACCAGTCAACCTACAGGTTTTTGTTGGCAGGCAGTGATCAAGATTAAGTTTTCCTCCAACTTTGTAGTGCATTGGCTGCAGTTACCTAGAGTAACAAGGAGAGAGGTAGGGATGTGAAGGAAATCTAATCAGCCTAATGCAGCTTCCTAATAACTTATATCCTCCACCATAGATGATGACAAGGGTACTCCAAAGGGTAAATTTTTGGGGATGTTTACAGAGGTTCTACTTTTCATGAGGAACCTCTGTCAGGTTGTTATGTCTAGCTCATCCAACCCAGTCCAAGTCTGAGTGACAGCAGTAGTATAAAAATAACAAGATAAGAGTCTGTTGGCCTTTTTTTAGGCTTTGGCCGCTAGTGTGTCTTGCGCACACATCAGTGTGAAGCAGTCCGATGGAGAGGAGCCCCATTTGTCTGGTGGGGACATTGCTGTCCTGATCTTGTCCACTGTCCTGTAGGCCTCACAGTGGTCAAGGTGCAGCCAGTGTCAGGCAGTGTCATCAAGTCAGGCAGCCCCCATGCAGTGCAGCCCCTTTGGGATGGGAGTGGATCAGGCACAGCAGTCATTAGACTTCAAAGAAATACCCCTTATTTACCTGGTAGAAGTTATCCGGCAGGACCATGGGGAGGCCAAGCCTCTGTTTGGAATCCAGTTAGCAACTGAGAGTGTTGAGAGTGCAACTCGGTTACCATCCTTGTAAAGTTTCTGCCTGATAGCTTAGTTGTCCTGAAGCTGCAACTTTTGGTGATAGAAAGTGACACTGTGCAGTGATTGTTTTGAGGAAGGATACATCAGAAATCAGGACACTGATTAGGAAGTGCAATAGCTGGTTTCCAATCTCAGCTGCATTACAAATTTCTTCTGTAACCACAAAGGTCATTATCAAGGTAGCGTGGTCAAGATAGCAAAGTTAGCCTAGGAAATTGACCCCTAAATTAATGTAGCCCCAGTAGGGGCATTTCCACAGCAAAGCTTTTGTCCACATATGTTATTTGTACACTACTTTATGGGTACTGGGCCATAATTTATTTTCCCTTGGGCTGAGGTGCCTTTTCATGAATACCTGTAGAGCAAATTGTGGCTAAATAATGCCCCAGATGATTTAGCCACTTTAGGTGCTGATACCATTAAATCTGCAGAATGCCATTGGGTTTAGAAGCTGGGGAACTGTCAGCCTAAAATCAAGAAAAGCAATGAGGTTTACTCTACAGTAAGGGTAATAATCCAGGCTAACTCTAAAAGTTAATGTCTCACAAAGTTAAGGTTAAATATATGAAGTATTTAAAAATAGATCATTATGATGGTGGAACATACATATATAGATGAAAGTTTGGAATCCCATTCTAAAGTATATATGCTACAGTCTAGAAATATTAAGAAAGTTGATGAAGTTATGGAACCACGATGTGGCACACACCTACTTCTGGTACCATTTAGGGGTCTCATAAGTATTTCCGTTAGACCCAACTTCGTGTCGTGCAGACATCTCTTAACATTTTGATCCTCCACCATCTGCTTTTACCCAGCTGCTTGCTTCCCAGTGAGCCAATTGCGTGACTGGTGGAGATTTAGACCGTTCATGACAATTTGAGCAATTGCTGTCAAATGATGTGGAATTATAATCCAGCGGATACGCATTCTTGTCAAGATCTTTAAGCCCACAAATGAAAACTTCTAATTTTCTATTTAGGAACATGAAAACAAGATCTATGTTTTCCATAAAGCTGGGCCTGCACCTGATATCTCCTGTCAGAGAGATACCCAAATTATACTACAAATCTTAGAAAACCAAAGCCAGTTACCAAAGTGCTTAAATAAGGGTTTAGGAATGGCGAAGTAGACACCACTTCAGGAAATTTCATCTCTGAACAGAAAGAGCATAAAACCACCCTGACAATGAAACAGTAAAATCTTTCCCAAAAGAAATGAAAGATGGCATGGAAGCTGGCCAATGTGAGATCAAAGCAGCAGTAGCAAGGCTGGAGGGAAGTCAGCTGCAGATGAAAAGCAGAGATAAAAAGCTTTGCCTATCTTTTTCTGGAGCCCTGTGAGCTTGTATTCATGTGGGTGAGTAGCACTGATTTTCTAGTAAGTCACTGGAGCAGTTGAAACAAATGATTAAATGAAGAGTAATTATGTGTTGCAACAAAATGCTAAAGGAAAACGGTGTCCTCAGTCTCCTGATGTCTTCAGACAAAACCTTTTCTGGAAGATCGGCACTGGCAAGTTACCAACTCTGGTGCTGAGGGAGTTGAGGGGTAATGGGTTGTATTACAGGGGAGATCCTTCTGACGTTAGGATCTGATGGGCTCTTCGGTGAGGAGGTGGCTTGGATACACAGTTGTGGTCCAATGCTAAAGCTTTGATTCCTCTGCTGCATAGTGGGAATAGGGAACAGAAGCCAGGTCAGTAAGAGCAACAGCAAGAAGATTCATCTGGATGTGCATCTCTGACGACTGCCTCCGGTACTGAGGGGCTGCCAAATACCCGTTCTATTTATTTGGCTGTAAGAGGGGACATTTGTCTCACTGGCCTTGTCCAAATAGCTCTTTCATAAGTTTTCTGGTCATAGAATAAGCTTGGGTAGACTGTTAGAACCACAAACTTAATGTTTTCCAAAGCAGTAATTGGATTAAAATTCTCCAGGAATCACTCATGTTGTGGATACCCTCTAAGGCTCCCTCCTTTACCCCAGGGTGATGACATGGATGAGCTCTGTTGCATCAGGGAGTGGTTTTCATGCTCACCTACTTTGCTGGATCACAGAATAAGTGACTTCCCCTGCAAATCCATCAGAAGACAGTGCACAAAACTCAGAGTATCTTACACTCTGCACTTTCCACATCCCACTGGCAAAATTGTTTCCCATTTTATTAAATCACTTTATTTTATTTACTTCAAAGTAGTTTTGCAGCAGTTAGACTGGTCTGCACTTCAGTATGTTCCTTTCTTTGGTAAGAAGGAATGCAGTTCTAAGTAGCATCAGTCAAAATAACTGTAGTTTTACCCTTCAATAATTTACAGTTGCTTTATGACTGCACCTTAACATGCAAGAAGGACTGGATAAATCTACAGGGTTCTGGGTGGGAGGTTGTTTTGTTTTACGTGCAGCTTTCAACAGATTAGGAATACAATTCACTTGAGGGCTTTTTCTTCTCTTTCTTTGAATGGTGAGATTCATTTCAGCAACTGGAAAAACTTAGATTCAATGCCACCATGTAGATTTTCAGTTGGACAAAATGATGCCATTGCCTTCTATATTATTATAAAAAGACCACATCAAACTATGCAAGTGTCCTGTAATGTCATGATTACAGTGTTAGACTCATACCAGTTGAAAAAATGACTAATTGAATATTAGAATATTCCTTCAATTATATGTTTAGCTGTCCACATGGATATAGGCAGTTTGTTAAAATACTATGTCAATTTGTACTATGGCAAGCTTGGAAGGTTTCCTGAGAAGGAAAGGGGAGGCTGGAAGTGCAGCCTTTAGCATTCATTGCAGTATCGCCTAATCCTGCCATTTTATCAGAGCCTGCTCATGGTGAAAACAATGGGAAAGAAAACCCCGAAGAAACACCCAGGTGGTGCAGGAAGGTGCTGCTGGTCATCAGGGTGAGGGCTGCTTTTTCAGCTCGAACCCGTGCCTTGCTGTGGCATGATGTGGCATCCTGTGGCAAGAGGAGGCCTGTTGTGGATGATGGCAGAAACCAAGATGCTGGTCACGGCACAGCTTCTGTAAGTGTCTTTTTGCAAGAACTTGAAGCACTTTTTGAAAGAACCTGATTTCTATTGCCATATTACAGGCTCTGTAATTAATATTCTGGTTGCCTTGAGTACTGCTGCAGTTTCAATTGAATGCACAAATAAATAATAAATAAATAACGTGTTTTAAAATTGCTAACTGGGCAGAATGGTAGAAGGCATAAGGATGCGGCCATAGGGGTTGAAAAACAGACTTTATTTTATTTTCTGATACTTTTGCCTGAAATAGCCTCCTATTTTCAGGTCAGCTTATGGCCAAGAAAAACACAAATCAAACCAAAGCCCACAGGAAGCCGTAACAGCCCTAACAAAGGCCAGCGAATGAAGGGTGTAGAAAAATCACTGTGAATGATATCATTGACCACTGGCAGTGGGAAACTCTGAGGACTTGTAGCTGCTCATGAAGAGGGGTTGGGGAAATGAAATGTAAAAATATTCTGGATTTTTATTTATTTGTCTTCTGTTTTCTAAGAATCCTGGGAAAAACAGCTTCATTATGATTGCCACCCATTGCTTTCTGACTTTTAAGGTCCCATGGATGCAATTTATGCCTCTGAGTTGCTATAGATACAGGGGATGAAATCTGTTCCTGGCCTTGCTAAAGTCGCTGGGAGTTTTGCCATTCAGTAGGGGACAGATTTCACCACAGATTTTCAGTGGCACAATCTTAGCTTCTAATAAAGACAGAATAAGTCAAAACACTGCCACTTCAAAGAGCAACACTTTGCAAAGGAAAGGAGCCCCCATTTAACCATTTGTGGCTTAGAATCACTTCTGTTACTTTATCAGCCTTGTGTATGCTAGCACAGTGTGAATTAAGTGCACGGGATAAGAATTTGCACGTTTAATTAGAAGCAGCTTTCTCTCAGATGTTGACGTGGACCTAATGCTAGAAAGCAAGAGTGAGGAAGCTTAGAAGCAAATTGAGAGTGCTTCAGGTGGATATTGAGCTGGACTTATTAGATCACAATCATCTTCTGATGATACAAAAGGGCTTTGTGTTCAAGGATTTTTTTTACGACTAGCCCTGATCTTTTGTTAATGCACCTGAATGCACTGGTTTGTGGGCTGGGGTTGTGTTGCTCTCCTCTGCTGTCTTTCACAGGCTTGATTTCATTCGTGTGGTAGACTCCATTTTAACACAAAGCTTGTATCACAGATCACCTTTCCCGCTCTTTCTGAGCACAGATTGTGCTTCTGTAGTATCTGTTGCAATGATTTTAATTGAAACATGATACTGGGAAAGCAGAAAAGATATTGTATATCATCAGTTCATGGTTTCTACTGCTCAAAAGTCAAGGAGCAAATGCCATGTGATGAGGCAATTCTCAGCAGACCACAATCTGGGGAATGTGGAGTGTAGCTGTACTACTCTGATGCCTTCCCGGTGGGAGAGGGGGAGCGGCTGGCTCCTGACCTGTTTCCGTGCTTCGGTGTGTAGGCAGCCTCCTGTGAGCAGTTCACAGCACAACCTCTTTGGTGCTTTGCTGCTGCTGTTTGTATTTGGTACTGTAGCACTCAAGAAATCCCAGCTTGCTCGCAGTTGCAGGTATTTCTACAAAAGCGTGCTGCAAGATTACCAAAGCTAAAATTGAAGCAGAGGCAAAGCGAACCGAGGTCACAAGTCGGCAGTAAACTCTGGACAAATCTGCATCCCAGTCTAATGCCCTGTTCACCAAGCTCAGTGGATTGGTGTATGGTGCTCCTTTCCCAGCTTCAGCATCTGGCTGACACTGGAATGAGTTGGCTAACATTCAGTCCAAACAAACCAAAGGTGACGTAGGTAGGTGTTGGTGTGGTTCATCTCATGGAGATGGTGAAGGAACTGCGTTAAATGCTGCAGTTTTCTCACTATCATCGTTCCCCAAAGAGTCACAAAGTACTTTACAATGTTAAATTATCTGTATTAAAACAGTCTCTCCAATGCAACTGGAGACCACCCAGAACTGATCCTAGATACAGCAGCATCCTCTCCAAGGAGATAGGCTGAAATTATTTGGAGTTCACTGCCCATAAGGCATATTCTGGCCTGGATATACGCACGCAGGCAGTGCTCAGGGGAATTGTCTCAAGAGCACTCTGTTTCTGGTGTGCTTTGTTTGCATTTGTGTAATGGAACCATTTAAAAAATAAATAACGGTTTAAAAATAAATGAGTGATCTTCATATTTAATGTTTATCTAGGATAACTGGCATCCATGTCCATGCTAAAAAACCTTTACTGGCTTTATGAATCTGTTTATTCAAGTATCTGTATTTCAAAAGATGCTTATAATATTTGCATGTTAAGTAGCATACAATTTCTTTTATTGAGAAAGTTTCTTCCCTATATAACTCTATGCTGAAAAGAGAATATTGTGCTTTATAACAAAGCTTTCAACTAGATTTGTCAGAGTCTCAGTAGGACAAGTAGCTCCAGTGTAGCTTTGTTTTGCCTTAGAGTCTTTCGTTGTGGATTCCAGACTTGTTGTAAGATCAAATCAAGAACCTGGCTATTGGAAATAATTTATTATTTTGTTAAACTGTACTTGGGGGGGGGGGGGGGGGGTTTC
>VFFE01007608.1:754982-794613 GCA_008921705.1 Burhinus oedicnemus
GGCTGGGGGGGGGGGGGGGGGTGTATACTGGTGACACCAGAGAACTTTAGAGAGAGTTTTGTGTGTGATTTTTAAATGAAAGACAAATGACTTATCAGGCATGGATTCTGTACCTGCAGTCTTCATGTATGGTTGGAGGCAATGTGGGTTATTAAAAAGGAGGGTTAATAACACGTTGAGAAGATCACAGAAAACCTAAGACACACACTTTTATCACCTGCTCATTTTGAATGTCTCTGTGTGGATTGTCCCTTGATTTTACCTTAAGCTTTTGACAAATTGACCATATTGTCCCAAATGTTCACTTCCTCAATGGAACTGGCTCCATCCAAGTCCCCTTTTGGGCCGTGAGTGTTAAATGCCCTTCTGCTGAAATAGTCCTGATACTCATTTCAGCTGTGTAGGAAAGTTAGCTGGTGTCCATGGTGCTAATATGAAATACAACAACGCAAGTGATGTAATTTAATTATTTAAAGCCATTCTGAAAAAGCTTCAATCTTTCTTAGCTGGCCCCAGTGTAAGTTAGATTGGAGTGAGCTTACTGTGGGGATTTGAAAGACAGTCACAGGGATCAGACACTGAAGAGTTCATACCCGTACGAAAGGAACAGAAGAATTACAATGCTCTGCGGAGCTTTGATTAACTGTCTCCAGAGTAAATACAACCTCTGGAAACAAAAGCTTTCTCTCACACCAGGCCCCAGAATTGGCAACTTTAGCACATTCTCTTTGTTCACCTCCAGGATGGCTGGCAGGTTCAGCCAAAGGAGAGAGACTGTAAATTACAACAAAAAGGGAATTAGAAGATGTTATTTTAATCAGACTACTGAATGACTTCATTGCCGAGCGAGCGCACGGTGTGCACAATAATCAGACTTCTGTAGACCCGGCGCAGTAGCTTTCACTGTGGGGTTGTGCCGGAGGAGGCTCAGAAAGAAATCTTTCAGCACACCCTTACGGTTGAACAACCAGGCAAGTCCTGTATCCCTTCCCTTGTACTTCTATTGTATCTACTTCAGATCGCTCTTTGCATAAGCAATAAGGCTGAATTCTTTTAGCCGGGACATCAGGCACCAGTTTTGCAAAACATGATCTACTCATGTAGACCCGAGTGCCCGCAGAGAGTCCAGCATCGTTTTAAAAGAGGGTCAGGGGATCCTTGCTACGAGCTGTTACTGAATGGTTAACTCTCACCCAAGTCCCCTGCATTATTTTAAACTCTGCCTTCATTCTTACAGAGAAATGCAAAATATTAGGAAGTTCCTTGTGCTGTGCTACGTTTTATGTTGTTGCAGCTAAAATCTCACTGTTAATTACTGGATTTAGTTTCCTGCTCTGTCATAGCTCTCCCATGCAGGCAAGCTGAATTTCCTTGCAGTATTTCAAGTGAGACATTTACTGCCAGTGTTAGCCAAAGAAAGGATTTTTAAATGCTCCCTTATTTTGAATTATTTTCCCTGTTGACTGTATGCTTCTTCACACTCACTTTCCCTGGGCTCTAAATATCTCTCAGAAAAAGTAACCTGTCTTTCCCGCAGGAGGGTTCAAGAATTGTTGCCCAGAGTCTGTTCCTGAGAGTTGGTATGTGTGAAGCAAAACCAAATTGCAGGATTGGATTTTTTGAGGGAACATACCTGCCATTAATTAAAAGAAAAGAACGTTTTCCATTGAACATTGCCATCACGTAGGTGACTGAACAAGAGGCAGCAGGACTAACAGACTGTACCATAGTTGGAAACTTCATGAATAAAATTACTAGTTGCGAGTCTATTTAACAGGATCATTTACAGAAGAATGTTAGTCTTCTGAGTGCTTCTGTGTAGCTTAGTAAAGTGGATGCCATGACTATTGGAACCTTTTACATGGGGAGGAGAAACTAGTGGCGCAAGTCAGGAATATTCTTTAGTGCAAGGCTGTGTGTTTGGAGAGAATGTGTGTGCAGCCCTGTTTTCCAGGTGAAGATGCACACCACCGTTACCAGAGGAGGTCCACATTGCCTCCCTCCATTTTCTAAAAGCTCTGGCTCAGGTCTGCTCAGGGCAATCTCCACGTTCGTATCTTCTGTTGTCCACTCCCTTTTCCTAACACCACTGACACATGTACATGCCTGCTAAATTCACCATGCCCAGTAGCTCTTTGTGTCACCAGGCAAGGAGAGCTTCACTCCACAAAATTCAGCTTCTGCGTCAGCCTTGTCATGCAGCAGAATGCTTTGCAAATTTATTTGTACTTATTCCATTAGGAAATGGGCTAAAACATGTTTTTTATTTATTTTAAGTTGCTCATTGGCCTTTAATTTTTAATGAGGACTATGATTATTCTGGACTGTGTTACCTCCAAGTATTGTGAATCATCTTTTACCACAATGTAGCAGGTTTTCCCCTTTTTTTATCCTTCCCATGAAATTCCCAAGACAGCAGCCTGTGTTCTACCAAGTGCCAGCCGAGAGGCAGAAAAAAAAAGGAGCACCAGGCAGGGAGCTCTAAAGCAGCAGGGAGTGGGTGACTTCTGAGAAGAGGAAGGGGCAGATGCGTGTTGAGGGACTTCGAGGCACGCTGAGACTGTTGCAAGCCAGGTAGGTCCTGCCTCGCTGTAAGAATTATGGGTGGTGAAAAGCAAGCAAGCCCCAAAAGATGCACCCTGCAACAACACAGGGAGCAAGTGAAGAAATAATTACTTTAAGTATATTTATTCTGTTCTGTCTCACTTTGAGGGCTTTTTTGGAGGACAGGGGAGTGGAGGAAATGAACGTAGCATTTGAGTTTAAAAGCCTTAAAAGTATTTTTAGGTGCTTAGGATAAGAGCCTGGGTAGACCCATCTCAGTGTCATGCTTCTCTGGTTAATGCGTCAATACTTGACATCACTTTTGTAGTCTCTTTCATCATTAGAATTTTTAAACTTCTGGCATTGTGTGTGGCTGGTATTACCAAAGTCATGTTAGTGTAGGGTGTAATAACCAGTATGAGCCTCAGTTTGCAGAGAGAAGTCATCTAGAGAGTAGAAGCTAACAAAAACCCCCACAACTCAGTCTCCCCGCCACCCCCTCCCAATCACCAAGGACAGATTCATTTAATGTGAGAAGCAGTGATGCCTACTGTTGCATGGGGTACATGATACAGCTAAGGACTTCTCTTTGTGAAATGCTTGTCTATATAGAGAATTTCCACAAAGCCTGTTTATCCTAAGCCTCCCATAGGCCTGATTTTGAGACCCTGAGGTTATTTGTTTCCTAAATAAGCCCAGACTGCTGCCAGGAGAGAAGACAACCTTACCTGGACATCTCCTGTGGAGGGAAAAGGGACTTTATCACAAAGAGCCTTTGTGATAAACTGTGCCCAGAACATGAGTATAGCAATGTGGCTTCATTGAGGAGTCAAAGGTTAAAGATAAAGCAGTTTTCCGTGGTGGTTGTGTGGAGTTTTGAATGTCCTCTCCTCGTACGGTGCTGCCTCATGGTGGTGTCTACAGAGCTCTTAGTGACGTGTCTCGGGAGCAGGCGTGAGTGCAACATGTGAGTCTCTGGTGCGCTTCCCTGCAGAGAGCCTTTCCAGTCATACCTGGCAGCGTATCAAGCCACTTTGTCTCCTCAAGTATGTGGGGTCCCCTTTGTCATGGAGGGACAAGGAGGGGCTGCACACTTGCAGATGTGTGGTGGGCCTGGGCAGCAAATTGGTTCTTGGCAGCAGCGCTGGGTTGCTTCTCCAAACACAGCATGAACATTTCCCCTGTGTGGTCTTTCGGGGGTGTCTAGAGAAAGTCTTGAAAAGTCCTGATAGTTTTGCTGGACTGTGCTTAACCCCCTGACTGATGAAGGCTAGGACTGATTGGCCTCCCCATTGGTTTGTCCTTCAGCACCTTGGAGCCAGGCCACCCCTTTGGCAGGGCAGGGGTCTGAGGCATTAGGAACTCTTGTTTTACCACTTCATTACTTACCTGGACAGCCATCTCTTGCAGCATATGGTTTGCTATTGCTGGCATCATATTAGAATAAGAAAACATTAAAAAAAAGAAAAGAAAATGCCCACATAAAAAGAAAAGCCAAACCCAAACCAGAATTCAAGGTTGCTCCTTAAATTTGGGACATTCTGTTGCTTGCATGAGAGAAATGAGGGACTTGGGTTTGTTCCCTCCCCCCTAGCCCTTCTTCCATTTTCTAATTTCTTCTGGTTACATTCATTTTCTTGCCCAGTTGCAGTCCTCTCATGTTAAGCCTGCACTAAGTCGTGAGCCAGGGATGCATGTTGTTCATCAGACCATGAGGACCTCGCTAGCCGTACGTCTTGATGCAGTTTTGTATGGATGATTGCAGAGTTTGCAGATCCTTTTCCCCCTCTCTCATAGCTGTTTGTGAGGTTTTGAGCCCTTTTCTTCTGCAAGCCTTGCTGCCATGGTTTTCTTTTCAGTGGTTTGGATGCTGAGGCTAGCATTAGCGCCAGTGCCATATTGCTTGTTTTCAGCAGCAGTGCTGGACTATTTAACTTTTTTCCTGAGTCGGATCTAATCTCTCAGTTTGGTTATCTATACTGTTTGAAATCTGCCTCCAGCCATACTGGAGGAGCTTTGGAGTCCTGTGGGTACTGGACTGCTACTCTTATATCAGCTTCATTCCTGACGTCCTATGTGATCTTGGAGAAGTCATTTTGGATGCAGTTTACAAAAGCACTGTTGAAAGTAAGTGAGACTTCTGCTCCTAAGCTACTTTCAGAGAGTTGTTCTGTGTCTTTGCCGTCTGTTTGTCTTCCCACCTCTCCTCCTAATGGCTTGTTCAGGCTGCCAGCTCTTTGGAGCACTGCTGCTTCTTGCTGCTGTTTCCGTGTACGTGCCTTTGGCCCAACGCGGTGGGATCCTGGTCTCAGTTAATAGTGACGGCATCTTGGGGCGGACAAATGCAGGACGGAACTGGAGCTCGCTGTGGGTGAATCTGAAATCTAGGCTGGAATGACCTGTACCAGGGGATGTTGATATTAAATGTTCTTTTCAGTTAATCAGTTACATATGGTGGCCTGAGTAAATAGGTGTATGCAAGGCTGGGTGCAGCCCTGTTTAACATTCAGAAGGAGTTTGCATCTGCAGGCCTGGGTCACAAACGGTGAGCGTGGAGGAACCAGGGTCCTTTAGTGAGCCCACGAGTCGTGGACGTGTCCGACCCACGTGGGCAGGGCAGCAGCTGCTCGTCAGGGCTTGCAGATTGCCATATGTCCTATTGCATCTAATGCCCTCATCTGGGCAGGCAGCGATCCAAGAGCCAAAGCAGTGTGCTGCCGCAGCCGCTGCAAGTGGAGGAAGGAGAGAGTAAAGACCCATTAGCTGCCCTTAATAAATCTGTACCCAGCTGCGATATAAAGAAAGGTATAGGTGGGACTGTGAGCTAGTGCAGATTTTTTTTTTTAAATCTCATTTTACTTGAGAAAATAGAAAACGCTGCTATATAAAATGTGATAATTTTTTTTGTTTTTAAAGATAAATATTGCCAGGGAGTTTATTCCTCCAGCATTTCCATGTGCATGTTAAGATACTTAAATCAATGTAAGGAATTTAAAGCAGAAAACCCGATACATGAGTTTACCTAAATGAATGATGACTACGCGTCAGTTCCATCAGAGGCTGCTCTGAGGTGCCCAGGAGATACTACTGGGCAGTGGGAGTTGTTGCTCTTTGTGCCGTTTCTTTGGAAGCGGGAATTTGGGGTCTTAACTGTATGGCTCTCTTGTAAATCTGGTATAGCGTTGCTCACTGGAAAATGTTACAATCTATGCAAAACTAAGTATTCTCTGCCACAAGCCTCAAATTTTTATCACTTGACTATTACACCACCTGTGTGTAATTAGCAGCTTGATATCAGATGATAACTAGAAAGTTACGTTAAAATGGAAAACCTAGGCAACCTGATTTTCTATTTTCATTTAAACAGTCAAGAATAGACACCACAAATGCATACCAGTCCCTTCTGTGGACATATTCTCTCAAACATTTCTTAGAGGCTTTAGTCTTTTAACCAAGGACATAACTGCTGAATGGATATCAAACACGTTGTTATTCATGCTAATACTTTCAAATTAGAAGCTATCTGTGGTATATTTTACAGAAACTGTTTCAGTGCTAGCCAAAACCTGAAGGCTGCAGTTACTGAAGCTCTGGCAAGACAGAAATCTAACATTGGCTTAAAGGAGCAATATGTTGTGAGTGCTTGACTTGCCTTCAGGAGCAGTTCTAACAGACGGAAGGTTTTAAGCTTATTAACAATGTAAGTCAGGCAGGTGGTTTAGTGCCTGTGTTGTCCGTGCTGAACAAACATGAAACTGTCCCAGAAAGGCTGGGCTGAGGCAGAAGGTCTGCTCAAAGCAGGAAACAACAGGGACATCTTTGTGTCGTGGCTTGTGGGTACCAGCCTGCGTTTCCAGAGGTGCCCAGGGGATCGGGGCACCTGAATCCCATTGCCTTGCCTGCTTAAATGGCAACCAAAAAAAGTGGTTGCCAGCCCTGAAGCACACCCCCCCCCCCCAGTTTTACGATCCTTCCACTGCGTCCTTTCCCCAGGACTAGCTTCGCTGCCGCCAGACTGCATGCAGCACAGCACAACCACATGAAACCCGTCTGGCTGACTGCGAGGTTTCTGGTTACAGAGCCAGCTTCAGAGTGAACTTGGCCCCTGCTGCAGAGTTAATTGGAAATATTTGTCCAGCGAGCTTGCCTGGCGGATTTTGCGTGCTGTTTGATTTCCTCATTCTTGGTGTTTAATCTGTCATATCAGAACGTGTGGCTTAGTACAGTTGGTTGGTACCCTCTAGAGGAGTGGGAAGGATGGTGGGCGAAGCCAGCAGACAGTGCAGCCCCCGGTGGGGTGAGTCCCGTGGATCCCCACCAGCTGGCAGGCCTGATGGGGGCAAAGGGGGAGAGGTTTCAGCCAGAGATTTTGAAGGAGGAAGGTTGATGGACGTCTGCCTGCTGATCGCAGGCGCTGGTTGGATCACTGGCGTGCAGTACAATGCCTTCCTTTGGGTAAAAGTGATAGAAGTAGGATCTCTGTGGAGGATCGTTGGCTGATTACTCCAGTGTAATTGCCAAGCAATCCTACTTGCGTTTGTTCTTTAATCCAAAATGTTCTTAACCAAGTCATCTGAACTCTTTAAAGTACTGCTCTAAAAATAGGTAAATCTCTTCTTCCTTGCTCTTTTTAAATGAGATGAGCAATACCTTGACTTTGTTTTAAAGCCCTTTTGCCAAGTTTTTGTCTTAAGCACCAGTGACAAGAATATGAAAGGAATTAGAAAATTATTATGGGATTAAGACAGAATCTTGCTCATACACAAAAGACATGTTGATTCCTTGTCCTCCAAAGAGAGCAGTATAGGTTCTCCAATTAAATCTGGTGTGGCCAAATACGCGAGGAGCTCATGTGCAGTAATGTATGTGGTAGGTAGGAAAGTAATGCATGGAACAAGCTTTGATTAAAAAAAAACAAACCCTCCCCCAAAAAACAGTCTTTAAAGGAATAGTCAAAAATCTCTTTCAATTTTTAGTGAACTGAAGACAAAGTATTCTTCACCTACATTTGTGAAGAAATGGCTATTTATGTCTATGGTAAATAGCAAAAGTGGGTACACTGCTGACTTACTGATTTTATAATGTGTTGTTTCTGTCTCTCTTTCTCATCAGCAAAGAGATGCTTTGCTGCATCAGTGGGCATTTTTCTAATTCCATAGTAGTTTCCCATATAGAGTAAAATCAGATGGGATACAAAAATAATTTATTTGGTGCTTCTTTGAGACTTGTCCTCCACATCTAATTTTCAGCAAATAGAAATACCCCCCTCTGTATCCTCTTCCTTGTAACCACAGATACGTCCACAGTTTTCATAACAATGCCATGTATATGAGAAGGAAACTCTTCTTGTGGAAAATGACATACAGCTCTCTGGATTCCTGTTTGTTACAAAATCTGACCAAAAATAATTACTTTAAAACTCTACTGAGTGGACTTCCGGCCGTTTGAAACTCCCAGCTAACTGACAGCCAGTCTTAAACCGTGAACTCTAAGCTTAGTGCTTGCAAACCATAAAGTTAATGTCAATGGGAATCTTGCATCAGTGAGGACTTCAGGATGTGGCTGTGTGCATTACTCTGTTGCTTATTCCAGTTCCTGTTTTCTTCTCCCTTTGAAAGCCTCGTTTGAAGTTGCTTCTTAATCTCCTATGACTTGAAAGTGCGTATCGGCCCTCTTAAGTATGAGTCACACCAGCCCTCAGTCATCAGTATTGTCCAGAAATGTAATGTTTCCCTTCTCATCTCTTCTGACCCCCTTAACCAAGGGCAGCTATGATTCATACCATAGAAGGGCTTGATTTGCATCTGATATGAGTCAACAACTAATTCAAGATCAAGAAACAGCATCAAACAGGCCTTGCACAAAGGAAAGGAAGCTTTCTTTGTTACTGTGGCTGAATCAAAAGTAGAGGCATAGGCATTATACTTGAAAAATCAAAAGGTAGATTACACTGTCTTGAAGCCCCCTTTACACAGATACCACAAATGTTTGAAGAAATTAATATATGTTAAAATATGCTATGTTCCAAGCAAACCAAAATGTTGTTTCTTTCCTAAATAACCCTACCAAGGAAACATTTCTGCTTTTATTTTTTTACAGAAATCTTTGTGCTAGACTCTTTACAGGTGAACAAAACGAGATGAAAAAATCTCCCATAAGAAATCCATTTAGGAATGCACTTAAAGTGTACAAATCTCATCTTTTTTTTAGACATAAGTAATTATGTGCTTACCTGCTATTGATGTCTGTAGGCTTTAATCGCCTTTAAAGTTAAGTACACTTATAATTTTTTTTTCCTCCATTGAGGTCTAAATGCACAAAATGGGGCAGAGATCTAGGGAGGGGTCAAGACAGTCCAAATGGCTATAATAAATCCATAGGCCGCTGCTTGCAAATCTAGAAATTTAATCAGGGATCTTGAACTATGTCCATTGATCAGTTCTGGATGAGTAATACAGCTGAGCAGGAGCAACATTGCAGGATGACTGCACCCTGTAGTCTTGGGGCAGTTTTTCTTGGAGCAAATTAATATACGTGCTATGAAACTTGTCTGTCTTTTACCCCCTCCTTTTCAAAACTCACTTTGCCCAGAAGATGACCTGTTTCTTTAAACTGTCTTGAACGAAGATGCTAGAGGAGATGGAAAGGGAACTTTTTAATAACATAGTAAAGGAATTAGTACATCTGTTTTCCCTCTGCTTGTCTCTGCTTCTGTTGCTTCCCTTTTCCTATCTGCCATCATCACGGTTGTCTACCTGAACTGTAAGTTCTGTGAGGTCCATCTTCTGTCTTTAGGTGGTGGCCAACAAATTACTTAGCATTTTCAATGTAAGCTAATGATGGCTCAAAGGAAGGTTTGGGAGAAAGAGAGAAGGATCACTGATCAAAGTCAGGCTGATTACATTAATGTCTGTAAACTAAGTAGACAAAATAAGGTGTCGGACCTCACCGAGGACCCATTACTCTTTCATTTCTCCATGAAGGAGGGGAAAAATTTAAGTGATGATGCAGCAGTTCTGCATAGCTATCTGTCAGGCTGTGAACTGGTGCTCCTTTGCTTGTAGCTCTCCACAATGTTTTGTTCAGTTCTTTAAACTGATGGCTGATCCTCTCTGTCTTTTCTAGTCTGCTCTGCTTTGGATCTTGGAGCCTTAGGATGTTTGTCTTTCCTCTTTCTTTTGTGCAGGTTTAAGGTGAGCACTATTTCTGTGGACTTTTTTAGTAATCTCCTCAGAGAAATGAATAAACATGTTTTACAGGAAACAAGTGATTTCTATAGCTGTGAAATACCTTGTGTGTGCTATTTTGTGACTACAAAGACATTTTCATGTGATATACTGTCACAGTATGTTTTCTGCTTCAATTTGTATCAATACATTTATAGAAATTTACAAAAATGCATTAATAGCCTCATTAGTTCTCTGAGGCAGGTAACTTCTATGCAAACAGAAATTTTACATGTGAGATCACATATTTCATAGTTGCATACTCTAATGGTGATATTTCTGGAAATTAGGTATGATAGTCCATAACCAAAACATGAATAGTTATTCATCTGTGTATTTAAACGTATATGCACCAAATGTGGCCTGTAGGTCTAACCTTGTTTAAAATTACAATCGGAGCTTCTTTTTCTTCCCCTGTAGTTTCTGAATATTCCTATTTTCCACATTCATTTTTGTGGTGTTGGGTTTTTTTTTTTCCCTCCTGTATCTGCATTAATTCTTAGGCAAATGCCATGTGTTTCTAACCAGTCTTCTCCACTCGTGGTATCCACACACCTTTCATGTACTCACTTTTGCATTTCCTACGTTAAAATTTTGCACACTACCAATCTAGAACCTTTGAGTAAAGTACCATCTGCAATATAAATTTCTTTTTCAAAGCTGTTAAAAGGAGTAGGTTTACGTTTGGAAGGCCAGCCAGCCTTAATCGCTGATATTACCTTTTGCGAAGTCGAATTTTTGCATTACGATCTCTTGCAGTGACAGACCGCATCCTGTCTGAGACTGAGAAAATTTTCTCGAACCTATTTACATGAACAACATCAGACTCTGGTGTTTGTACTACCTCTCTTTTATTGAAAGCTCAGACAGAGTGTCTGCTGACACAAAGTCCTTTCCAGGTTTATATTCTAGCTATAAATCATCTAACTGTAACTGAAAGAATAACCTTTTCAAGCAAAGTTGTGTTTGTGAAACCCTTTCCTCCGCCATTGTCATAAGTGGTTTGCAGTCTGCTTCTGCAAAAGAGGAACTTTTCGGGTTTTTTTGTGCATGCATAAGTACTGGAGGCTTTTCATTTTCCTGTCCATATTCACTGGCATTCAGCTTAAGTTAGGTTTCCTGCAGCGTTAACTACATTCTCTGGTGCTTGCCATCTTCGCAAAAATGTTGTTGCAAGGCCTCACATAGTGGGCTCAGTTGACAATTGTGTATAGAAATTGCCATCAGGGAATCAAAGGAAGGGTGTCTTCTTTATAAACTGTTCTTAGGCTAATTGTTATGATTAGCATCTTTCATACGCTATCCGTTTTTTGCAGATTAAGGTTTTTAGATTAACAGTTATAGCAGACAGATTGGATACATTTTTTTCAGCCAAATCTATCATTCCTGTGTACTTTCCTTCTCTGTAAGTAGAGAAATATTGATAACCATCTATAACCCCCCAAGGCCTAGCAGGGCCCCTAGACCAGTCCTGGTTTTCCTACATAAGTTAATTATTCACCCCTACATTTACATTGCCGTCTGTCAAGTTCCAAACTTACATCGCTGGCTCCCTGTCCGCAATACCATTTCATTCTTTATACCCACAGCAAAATGCCATCAGTAAACTTCAGGATCTTCCCATGCTTGCATATCCTTTTGTGAAACGATACAGGTGCAGAGCGTAGCCTAAAAGTTACAGTAAAGCTCTGTGTTCAGAGGGCATGAGTTAAAATTTCACAGACACGTACTGTCTTTCTAAAGAAATTTTCCACAACCCGGTTGAAGTACATAGGGTGAGATGAGAGGGAGAGGGGCAAAATACATTTATTAAGAAACGTCTTTCCTGGTAGATATGTGGAGTTCTGTACACAGACATTGGCTCGCCCCTTACGGGGTAGGTGTAGGTAAAGAGTTTTCCCTTTCTCTTCTGGAGCTGGTAGAGACAAGACATCTTCTCAAGCTGCATCAGTACTCTCTGCTAGATTCAGAGTAATAAGTCTAATTTCTTCCTTAAGTCTTAGTCTAAGTACACTTCAAAGTATGTGTTGGCACATATATAAGAGAGAAATAGAGTTCTGTTAACTTTATTTTGTATTCTGTTGATAGGTTTTCTATGCCATTAAAAACATCTGAGAATATATTTTCTACCTTTTAGTGGCTTCTGTCCTCCTACTGTATTCACTTTCTTAACAACCTAATATCTGGCATTTTCACCCCTTAAGTAAGTACTCCCTTTCCTGAAAATGTTTTATAAGAAAACAATTATAAATGTTATTTCTTCAAGATTTTGTTATACTTTCACATGGAGTTCATATCCACACATAACGGTTTGATTTCACTCTAGTGTCATCAAAGAAAGCTTTTATCAACTCGTTTTCATATAAATAGGTTTTCTTTTCAAAACTGTTTTTGTAACTTCAGCTAACTAGCAGCCTGTACACACTCTCTGGGTGTGAGAATAACTTACTCACCAAAGTTTAACCTATAAAAACATGATATTTCAGGTACTGGTTATAGCTGTATATGAAAAGAGTCCCACAACATTTTCCTCACTTTTCCTCTTCACAGTAGGGGCATGCACACTCTGTTTCTTTTTGTCATGGGGTTTGACTATGTCAAAGCCTTACTAAAGCCAAAGTATACAACATGCACTGCCTTCCCCACTGCCTTCGTCCAGAGGAATGGTCAGAGAAAGCAATGAGGTTGGTCAGCACGCTTTGCCCTTGGTAAATCTACGCTGACAGCTCCCAGTCACCTTCTTGCCCTTCTCATGCCTGCAAATGGCTGCTATGAGGATTTGCTCCACAACCTTCCCAGGGACCACAGGTGAGGTCGCTAGACCTGGACTATCCTCCTTGCCCCCTTCTTGCAAATGGGTGTGGTATTGGCCTTTCTCCAGTGACCAGGAATCTCCACCAACTGCCATGACCTTTCAAGAGGTCAGAGAGCAGCCTTGCAATGATGCTGGCTGCTCCTTCGGCACCCTCAGACCCATCCGCTCTGGTCCATGGAGTTCTGTATGTCCAAGTGGGTTATGTGATTCCAAATTTCGTCTTCCTCTGCTGTGGGTACTGCTTCACGCCCATGGACTTGGCTGGGAGGCTCAGGGACCTGGGAGGACTGGAGGCAAAACCTACCAGTGAAAACTGAGGCAAAAAGACATCATGTAACTTAGCCTTTTAAGATGGCCTTTGTCACTAGATCCCAATGAGCAATGGGCCCATGCTGTTCTAGCCTTCCTTTTGCTGTCAATGTACTTATAAAAAACCTTTCTTGTCTTTCACATCCCTTGCTAGTGCCAGCTCCAGCTGAGATTTGGCTTTCCCAGCTCCATCCCTGCCAGCTCAAGCAGTGTCTCTGTTCCTCCTGGGTAGCTTGTCCCTGTTTCCACCTTCTGTGCGCTTCCTTCTGGTATCTAAATCAAATCAGTCTTCCTCTTCAGTTTTTGTTCTGTGATCCACAGAACCAAATCAAAATCTGGTTACAAATTTAAGCAGTCACAGTCAAAAAAATTGTTATAAATACCTCAAAAGTCTTTCCATCTTTTCATCTCTCCTGGGAAATTTCTGTCCCCGTAGCTTATTTTTTCCTAAAACTGTACTGTTGTGATTTCTGTAATTTAGGATGGGAAGTAATTTGCTCTTCTCCTCAGTAAATCTAGTGCTTCTGACACAGTACTATGAAAATAATAGCTACTTTTGCCCTCCCCTCAGTCATTGTCCTCATGAAGAGGAGAATGTTCCTTGAACTTCTTCCAGTTGCGTGCCAGGTGTATTGGAGCAGTGCTGTGACTGATGTGAGCCCTGCACTTACCCCTTTATCTTTTCCTCAAGCTCTAGTGGCTGCTTCCAAATTTATGGCACCAGATAATGCTCAGGAGTGATCATCACTCCAGAGAACTTTGCATTGCAACTTATAAACTATAGCAAGTCTTTTAAAGAATAAGTGAACTGTGAAAAGAAGGAATTAGTGAGAAACCGAGGCAGAGAGGGCTCTCCATGAAGTCAGCTAAACCTAAGGACAGGATAAAATCAAAAATGCTCTGTGCCTTTTAGAGGGCTACTTCTCTTGCAGCGTGTGTCTTCTTTTTGCTCCAACCCACAAAAACATTGCTGTCTTTCTCGCAGGAGCGATAAACGGTCATCTTTTTAATCATGTTCCAGTTACTCTTGTGCTTGATCTGGAAAGGAAAATGCACGAGGCCAATACTTGTCAAACTCTTTTTGTACAGCAGTTAAGATAAAATAGATGTACCACTGAGCCAATAATCAGAGAAAATTTATATCCAAAGCCGATTGTGAAAATATGTATTCATTTTTTGAAAATGTTTCCAAACTTACTTGCTGCCCACAATCCTTGAAAGAAACTGTGTTAATTTAGATTTCCCCAGTATTCTCTGTGAACTGTCTTCCTCTCTGAATTATTTCTCACAGACTTGCACTGAAGATACTGATATTTAAGATGACGTTCTGCTCTTTGTCAGAGAATGCTGCTTTGACAGGATTATTTACATTGCATAGATTATATTTTGAACATTTTTTGGGCATACATTTTGAAAATTATTTTATTCCAGTATTCAAGCTTGGGAATTCACCTTTTCCCGCTATGCTTTGAACTGCTCCAATATTAGTTGAAGGATAAGAATGAATCACAAACAAAACTGAGTAAAACTTAATTTTGCATTTGTAATGAGTTATTTACTTGTCATCTCACCCACTTTTGCAGTGTAGAAAGGGGGAGGCACTTGCAGATAAAAGCTGAATGCCTGTAAACTCATCTTTTATTTATATAGGATAATGCAATTCTCATTCTTACAGTTTCAGAGGAATGACAGAACAATTTTTGTATATTTGTCTGTAATACGCAGCATAGTTTGTAAAGCCAGACTGGTTTCAGTTAAAATCAATACAAATGAGAACAGGCTGAAGAAAGAGATCAGCAAAACCTGAAAGTTTTCTCCATCAGAGCATGATTCAGCTTTTACAATACAACTCTGCTCTGATGGCTGCAGAGCTATGCTTATGCATTGCCCGTGATGTGTTTGGGTCTTGCATTTTCAGTTTAAAGACGTTTACAGGAAAGTTTTGATATATTAAAGTACTCAGAAGTTAAATGGATAGCTTGAAAAATGCCAGGTGAAATGGCACCTTTCAGTGTTCACAGCTGATTTTCCTATGTTTTGCAGCAATGTAACTCTAAGCCAGTTTGTCACAGTACATGAAGTTCCTGTAAAAGTCGGTCCAGATATATCCTGTAGGATTGTTATGAAGCATGCAACCACGAAATATGGATCAGAAACTTAAAAATGGACCCAGAAATCTGCAACTAGTTAGGGCTGTGCAAGATGTCCACAATGAAAACAGAAACTGCATGAGATTTCTTTAGTTTATTTGTTTAGAAATTCAGAATAAAAACTGCTTTTGTCCAAAGGTTTGTTCAAGCTCACTAACTTGCCTACTGACTCTAAGTTCCTTTTCAAATAAACCTGGGTTGATTTATAAACTGGTATCAGAATCACGCTAAACTTGTGGTTTCATACGGTTTAAACTGGCCATGCTACTAAACTAGGTAGCACCCGGTGGTTTTTGGCTGGCTTTTTACTGGCTATTTTGGGTTTATTAGAGCCTCAGGCTCAAGGTGGGAAGCCTGGAGGTGCCAACCCTGCCCTGCTCCCCCTCCGGGAGCCTTTGGCAGGGCTGCAGGAGTGGCGCAGGGCAGCCAGTTCGGCTTCTGCAAGGGCAGGACTATAAGTGAAGGAATCCGTCTTCCTCTCGGGAGCAGAAGATCGCAGAAGAAAGCGTGTGTGTGTGTCTGTAAAGAGCTGCAGAGCTGATTTGGGGAGTATACGTTCAGGCAGGGGAGTTACTGCTGCAAGTTCAAGACTTATTTTTCCAGTTGTGAGTTGAGAGTTTTTCTACTTGTGTTACTACGTCTACTAGTATTAACCTCTTTCTTCAACGCATGCCAGATTTTATCAGCGATATATGTTTTGAGAGACAAGTAGCTATTTTTGGAATGGGGCTTGTGTTTCCATGAGTGCTGCTTCTGCATCTGTCTGTGGTGATTCAGGAGCAAATTCATCCACTTGTCTTCTCTGAAGTATAACCCGCTGTGCTTCTCCTATTATGTGCATAATTTCACATATGAAATTTATTCCTGGTCCTGTATTTATTTAAAAACTTTATTCAGTCACGTGTCTCTGTGTGCATTTAAAAGGAGCCACAAATATTTACGAGGTAATTTTAACGCTTAGCAATTACTTTTGTGGGGCTTGGTATTAGAGTAGGTACTTTAATAGCTGTAGTTGTATCAACCTTGGCTGATATTTCCTAATGATTCATATCTAGAAGTGTTATCAGCCATCACAGAGCGTTACCAGCATCATTTTAAGCTCTCTTCACCTTCTTCAGTCTGGGTTTTATTTGAAAAGCAGACATGCAGTCCCCAGTGAGAATTAAAGTAGAAGCATTAGCTTGCAAAATATATGCCAATGACCTAATGATTCTGACATTTCCACAATACAAGCTTTACAAGAAGGCATGCAGACAGCAAAGTCTGTTTTTCTATCTCATATTTTTTTAATGGCTAAATGTTTGGAGGAAACAAAATGGATTTATTCTGCTCAATCCAGGGTATAATATCAGGACTTATCCGGTTCCGGGCCCCAGGGCTTCAGACAACTAACAAAACACATCTTACTTCTGCTCTGCTAGTTCTCTGTTATGCTTTTCACACGCAGGAAGAAAGAGTAAAAGCATAACCCAATTGAATAAAGCGGCATGGCCTGCTATTCTTTGCTTATGAAGCATCACATGACAGACACCAAATTAAGAAGAACCCCCCCACCTGTGGTTAAGTACGTATGCAACTGTCAAGCAGTTTTATGTAATATAGAGGGAATTTTACCATCCCCTTCACTGCCAGGCTGCAGGAATATGTTAAAAATGTTAATGTCTTACCAAAGCATGCTTCATTATTTTTGAATAATCCAGTGATTTTACGCCATTTAAATAAAATCAAAGATGCTGCTCCCCAATTTACTTTGAAATGCTCCTGCTTTTCAAATCTCTTACTCTGATATATGGAAAGAAAACTAATCTGAGGTTCTCCTTGTAGAATTTAAGTTGCAATTTGTTTTTTGGCTATTCAGTCGCTGTTTATGTAAGGATGTATTGGGATAGGGCTGTCTGCCATGATATGGTAAAAAAAAAAATAGCATCTTTTCTAATAAAAATAAGATGCTATTTAAACAAGAAGTTAAAGGAAATCTATCCTCTCCTTTGACCTTTCAGACTGTGGCAAGCACAGAACATATAGTGCCAATTTTACGACACAGTTGCATCAAATAGATTGCACATGATATATTTTAGTTGCGATTTCAAAGAAGGTTTTGATTGTGAGAGTTAGAAGAAAAAACTCATTCAAATGTGTTCTTGTTACTTTTTTGTACAGAAACTTCATGGACCGACCACCTAACACCTAAGACGTGCCATATGCAAGAACATTCCCTTAACCACGGGGTTTTCTGGTTCATTTGCTTGAAGTACTCTAAATTTTTCCTGTCTTTGCCCTGAGAAGTTACAAGCAAATTTGATGGTGATGTCAAAGTCTTAGAGGTGTCTGGCGTTTGTTCGGATACCGGGCTGGCAATTTTGTCTTTTCTGTTTTTCCTTCCTCTCCCTCTTTTGCAGGCTTTATCTTTATCTTTATAGGTGATGAGCTGGTTGCGGTGATTTCTCATACCTATGTATATTAGGGTCCCTGCAGCAAAAGGGCTTAAATTTCAGTGGTGGCCTGAAAACCCTCTAGATTTGGATTGTTTTCTTGCGATACAGTGTTGAGTAAAGAAGCAATGAAGGAATCACTTCAAATTCATTAGAAGGATCCGTACCACAGTTGCCGTTGCTGACTTCTGTGGCAGAAATATTTCAAATACCTGGCTACAGACCAAGGAAACGCAAGCTTCAAAAGTGGCTTGTCACTGTGTGTGAAAAACCAGTCCTTGCAAAGCATAAGAATCATTAGTTGCTTTAGCCTGGATTTAACGTGACTCCTTTTCTGCTAAAATTTCTTCCCTGCAGTTGCTGTTTCTCTCTGTGCATATAGAGGAAAAGCACTGCTAGTGCCATCATTAGCGTACGGCGTCTTTCCTTTCATTTTAACGTGGGCTTCTATTTGCCGCAGAGGTGAAAGCTGCGGAAGCCTTCTGCCTTTGAAGAACTACTTAAGATGAAATGGTTCTGAAGTGCATTTAAGGGCGTTTACTTTAGGCACTTTATTTTTTTCTCTATTTTTATTCCTATTGGAATTGGCTAATGTTATTCATTAAACTAACAATTTCTCCCCTGCCTGTTCTTAAGTGTGACTTGTGACCTTGCAATCTGTGTATTTTGTCATCACAATGTGTTACCATGGAACTGATTTTGATGTCATGAATAAGGGCATTGTGAGTTTCCACGTTCCCAAGCATATTTGAGACACAGGTTTGGAAACAAAAATGACTTCACCAGTTAAATATTGTTAGATCCTATAGTATATCAAAGGCAAGAACACTTGTGCCCTATATTCCTTTACATAGAAGAATCTAAGGTTAGGAATTTCAAAGCAGGTATATACAAGAATGACACTACAAATAACATTTCACAAGATTAAATATTTTGTGAGAGCATTGAACTCTAACCCCTTTATGTTACTGTAGACAAAAATCTTTCATATTGTTCGTGGAGACTTCTCAGACTGTCTAATACGGAGCCTATATAAAGAGGAAGAAACGCTGTGTGCATAACAGCGCTTGGATGCTGCTGGGGCTTAACTCCTTCAAGACAATAGAGGCCGAAGGGAATTTTCTGCCTGAGATCGCTCACAGGCAGACAGAGGGCAATGTAACATTGCTGGTTTTGAAGCCGAGAGTAATATTTGGGCATTTTTCAGAAGAGAGCTTTACACAATGCACAAAGGAAAAATATACTTTCTTTGTGCAGCAGAGCGCGTGTATTGCATGCCTTACATTAAAAAGAAAGCAAGTTTCCTCGGTGATCTACCTACCAACATGAGGTTAAGAGAGTTCAATTGAATCTCTTGTCAAGCTGTTCCCCAGGGTGTTTAATTCATCACAGTTAAAGGGTTGATAAGATTCTGTAATAATGAAAAAGTTTGGGAAGCCTCAAGTGAGGTTAAAATCACAGGTTGCATAAAAAACCACTAGTGTAACAGCGACTTCAGATACAATTTCTATTTATTTGTGCTGCTATTTTTTTTTTCCAGTTGAGACTTACCCATCCTTTGCATTTTACTCTAGCTCAGTACCATTTTGCTCCTGGCACCAAGCAAATATGTGCTCATTAAGTAAAATTTATGCTAATACCATTCTGATTAGGCAGCAGTCATTGATATTCACTCTCATTAGCTAAATTGGTTCGCTGGAAGACGTCCCACTGAGGAATTTTTTTTTTTCTGTTTTAAGTGGAATATAAAATGTATGGATTCACAGAGATGACAGATGATGATAATTATACCCTGTGTTTACTCGAGCAGGTTTTTTTATCCTAAAGGCTCCCAAAGTACTTTGCAGCATTTCCATCTGCAAGGAGAGAGAAGACTCTTTTTTTTTTCCCCTTCTGAGAAAGAGCCTCTGTCAGAAATATAGAAGCCCTTCTGGTTTCACTGTTATTAGGACAGATTGCACAAAGGAATCTTCGATTCTGAATTCAGGAGCACTTTTTAATGAGACAGAATGCAGGTCAGTTCATAGGAAATCTAGCTGGGGAATAAACTCAATTCATGCAGTAATGGGACTTTCGACGTACAATCTTTTTAGGGTAACATTGCGACTCTGACTTAACATCTCTGTGAGTTTTGCCTGCAGCAATTTTGCAAAATTAGTCACAGCATGAACCTTTCATCAAAATTACAAGGATTCTGTCAGCCCCATCTTACACATCTAGGTTGAGAGGACTGATAAATTTTATCATGTTTTCTTGTGTTAAAACAGATGCAATTAATTCAAGCCATGGTTTAATTCAATCTAGTATGATGCTGTGATGAATTATCATCCATTTTCTGTTAACTCTCTTAAAGGGCTCTTGTTATGCAGGGATGACCAAGCAGGAAGGTGTTATTGCCAAGGTGTCATAATCTTGGCATCAACACTATTAAGGTTAAGAATACGTTTCTTTGTGTCATAGCCTCCATTTCAAGTGCCATGTGAAAAGCAGTGATCTTAATGCCTTATATTCTTAGTTATATTTTTTAAAAAAATCTCAGTAAATGCCTATCTGTATATGTGGGCATATATATCCTCTTGAAACTCTGCCCCTATACTCTTCTGATAAAACTCTGTTTACACTTAAATATCGGTATGGCGTATACTCCATTTTCTTTAAGGAAGGAAAACATTTCTCTGGTCCATTCAATCCTTGACCTCACTAGAAGGATTATAAACAAGGATGTCTTGTGATGCCAATTTTTTACCATTTGAACGTGTAATCAATATTACTTCACCTGGGTTGCCAACCAGCAAGCAGACGGCAGCAACCATTGACAATCAGCAACAGCAAGATGGGAAACGCTGGCCTACAGCGACCTTCAGCTGGGCTTGAAATTCCTCGGTTTGTCTTTGAATCCCCATTGCTGAATAGTTCACATCACTCCTGTGCAATAATTGCAGTGTTTTCACATGTGCTCTTCTGTTTCAAATCGTCTCAACTCTTATATTGATCTAATCTTTTCTTCAGTAATCAAAACTAATTTCACATCCAAAAGATGCTTTGGAGGGGAGATCTGTGACCACAAACAGTAACATGAAACCACCCAGATGCAGATAAATTGCCATTCTCCCTGACTGCACAGAGAAATTGCGTCCTAATGGTATGGCAATTACTTTGTTTCCATGGCGATGTGTGTGTGTGTGAGAGCGCTATAAATAATGTTTGATGTTTATAAACAATTCAGTTTATGCTGAATTATACATACTATTTGTATGCTAATATCCTGGATGCACTTCCCGTTATTTCACAGCAACAGAAATGCGAATAGAAAGCAGAAAGTTTTGGGAGCACTGCAGTGAGCCATAGGATTTTTTTTTTTTCCCCCCGCATTTACATCCAAAGGAAAAGCTACACGAGCTGAATCTATTTCCTTATCATATGGTATACACTAAATATCTAAAAAAAATACTAGAAAGAAAATCTCACAGAATTAACAGATTTTTTTGCTACCCATCATCATTACTATACCAGGTTTTTGTCCCAGAAGTTACAAAACATTTCAGTTAAAATTCAGCACGCTGTTTCTGTGCATGCTCCTTTTTAAGCTTGTAAACTGGTAAAATATCTCAGTTCAATGCTTTTAAAATGTCTTTTTTCCCCCTGTTATTGTGTAATAGCAAAATATTTTCTATGTTTTCTTTTTGGCACTGAATTTTCATGAATACTGCAAAACCAACAAAGAGCCGTCAGCATTTACTCAAATAGGGTAATAAATTCACTTCGATAGCAGCTTGTTTGCCAGTCGCAAATCATTGTCAGGGCAAAAAATGGGGCGATTATTACTATTTAATATGCTTGCAAGAATAGTTGTGGTGAAGGCAAATTTTAAGAATAGGCAGATGAATATCCACCAGCAGGTAGAAATGCGTGGGCGAGGGGGCAGCTCTAAAACGAAGGAGCGCCATCGATAACGACGCGTTAGAGGCACGAAGGAAATTCCTCCTCCTTCCTCCTGCGTGGCTGGGGAAGCGCAGTTCCCTTCTGCGGCTCCTTGGCCACTGGCCAGTGCGATTAAAACGCTGCACCCTACCTCGGCGCGCTTTAATTGCTGCCTACACACTTTGCGAGCGGTGTTTGTACTTGTTTAGCTTGGGACCTTTGATAGGCTTAGCAGCCGGGCTGCGAGAGGGAAGCAAACACAAGCGAACAAATTTATGTTAACAGAGGGTAAGTGTTCGTACTGCATAACACCTGTGGGCAGACACGTAGACAGCGGTGGGTATGCCATTTAAACAGCAAGAGAGTGCCATTTACCCATTGTTTAGGAGTAAATGAAATACATTACATTAAATTTGTTCCTTGGCAGTCATCCCAGTCAAACTGCCATGCTGGTTAGCCCTGGACGCCCCTGTATTTACATTAAAATAGTTTGGAAAATTTCGCCTTTATTCATGCCCTGAGTATGCAAACATGATCTCCTCAGCGCGAGCTGCGAGCGACGCGGCGAGGTGTGCTGAAAGCCAGGCTTATGCCTCTCCGGCTCCTCGGTCCACGCCGTGGCTCTTTGCTGGCAGCAGGGCAGCCTCCCAAGGGCAGCAATCCCAGTCCGGTCCCCGGAGCAGATGGGGTCCCCCGTGCCTTTGATTTCCTGACACATGCCACTGCCAAAACAACATGAATGGTGTGTTTGCTTTATTAGCTGGGGGAAGGTTGGATGGCTGTTTGCCTCATCCACGCTTGGAGTGACTCTGCAACCTGTGCTGAAGGTGTGTAACAACACGCTCTCATGGCGGCATGTTTATTTTGCACTGGTTTGTCGCTGGTCTTGAAAAGAAAAACACTTGCCGCCAGCTTTTGGGAAAGCAACCAAGAAAACAAATATGACCCAAGGCTTTCCAATTAATAGAGGCTAAATATTGTGGGACTCAGTCGGGAGCTGTTAGCACTGGGCTGCAATGTCACTTGAGAAGGTCTCTGTGCTTGGGCAACAACTGCATCTCTCTCCTCTCTCCCTTAAATAATTTCTCCATCGCTGGCCACCAAGTGTTATCCTGAGTTGGGCGCCGCGATAAGCAGAAATGACCACATTGATGCCAGAGCACTAGTTTTCCAGCAGTTCACCTGTAACTCCCAAAATCAAGCCTTGGAGACTTGCCTTCTGCCCTCTTCTCCGTCAGAGGATGCAGAAGTAGTCACCACCTGATGGTATGGAGAAGTTGAGGCTGTAGTCGTGGCTGAAAATAACTCTCGCCATGAATTGCCTATGGTACAGCTGTTGGTATGAGTATTTTTGTGTTTCACGAACAACTGGGTGGATGTTGAAAAAACCATGCTAGCCTGTGCATTGCTACACCCAGCGTGTGCTCCCTGGCTTCCCAGGTTTGATTTGGTCTCCCTGAAGTGTCCTCTGCTACACCTGACATCAGGATCGAGTTCTACCAGGGTTTTCTGAATGAAGGAAAGGGGGAAACTATCTAGTCGTTGGGCAATATTTCACAAATGAGATCTCAGGTCTGGCCAGTAAGCTCATATTTAATCACTTGTGTTTATTTTAAAACTGAGAGACAATATGACAACCTGGTTTTGTTTTAATATTATGCTTCTACTATTTAAATGTTGTTTTCTGTGTTGGGGGTTTTTTTCTTTATATTGCCACTACCTTTCAAAAAATACTCTTAACACCTTTTGGCTTTACGTATTTATCTAAGGTGAAGATGATGGTATATTCCAGTTTTGTTTGTTTTGGATGTCTGAACTTGGAAGAATGACCTCTTACAATACGTAGTATATATATCTGAGAAGGCTTAGATAGCTCTCTTCTTTTGGAACTGAAATATGAAACTCCACCACTGTCACATGATCAGGTTTTTTTACCAAAGTAGGAGGGGAAGATTATGGGCTCTATTTGAACAGAAATGTTCAAAAAGATAACATACTCCTTAAGCAAGGAGTAAAATGATTTTCCCATCACGCACACACACAGAAAAAGAATCCTGAAAATTATTTTCTTTCCAAGGGATCACAAAAATTTATAGTTCTGGGATTTCTTGGATCAAAGATAGGGTCGGGCTTGGACCAGATAACTTATTTCAGTCTGATTATTGTGAAATCTTTTTGTATCGTGTTTCTTTCCCTTTTTTGATCTTTTAGCTGAAACATATTAAAATATATAATTAAAATTAAATAAAAATTAAGACTCTGAGGAAGCCTACTCTAAAAATTTTTCTTACTTGCTAGTTTCCTACTTTATGATCAATTTCAGAGATTCATCCCAAGTCTACCTTATTTTTGTCTTGATTACTCTCTCTTATTTCACCAAGGAAATTTTTCTGCAAAGTTCTTTCACAGATTTGGGGGTTCTTTTCCAATGAAGGTAAGTGTGTGGATGTGTTATAGGACAGAAAAAAACATGGGAATTATGTTAAACACAAAGCTTTTAAACAAAAAGTGTTTCAAATTTTTCAAATAGGATATTTAGGATGAGATGTTCAAAAGCCAGAGTCAGAGGGTTTTAATCCCTCTTGAAACCGGACTTAGAAAACCCTCTCATTTAGGTCACGGCATCCTCTAGTCCAGCCCTCCCAGATGTAGAGTCGGAGCTGAATTTGGTGATAACCATCACCTTTGACACGTTTCAGGTTGAGAGTCTGAGCGGGGCCTGATTTGATTTATTGCTCCTTAAATTGATGTGGCTTACCTCGCAGTCGTCCACGGTTGAAGGGTAAGCTCAATTCCCTCTTCTTTCAGCTGGAGGTGATGGGAGCAGGCAAACACTTCACTGGTCTGAAGTGCCAGCAGAAAGGCTTTCAGGGCTGTGGCCAACACCCTCTACAAGTACTTTTTGGATCTGTCTCAGCTTGAGTAGAGACATTTGAACAGGCGTCAGATTGTGAGGGAGTGTAGCTAGCTAAAAAGCTGAAGTGGAGAAAGAAGCTCAAGTGAACCCATCTAGGGGAAAGAGGCATCTCTTGAATGCAAAAGGTTTTAAAGCTTTACATCTTAATTTACACTTCAGGGAGCCATCACCAAAGGGGCGTATGACCTATTATCTGCTTGTAGAAATTATTTGAATGAAATACATCCCCTCATTTTTAGAAATGATATAATTTGAAAAATATGCTCTGATTAAAAATAAATATTTTCCATACATACATTATTATTTAAAGATTAAGTTTCCAAATACAGTCAAATCATACAGTAGCACTGCCAGTTTATGCCTCCTTGCTTCCTACTTCAGGTCTTTGAGACTGAAAGTTGGTATTTACAGATACTTCTAAAATGAGAATACTTCTAGATGAGCTAATGGGAGCATTACATGCACTCAGGAGTTGCTGTTTTATGAACCTGAAGACTAGAGAAACCAAGAATTAGTAAAGTCTTTAGGAACGTGGAAATTTGATGTTCTGACCTGGTGCCTGTATCCTTTTGCTATTAGTTTTTCCTTTTATAAAATGAATTTGATCATTTTATTGGCTGTCACATGGATTATTTCTGTTTCATGGAAACTTTTTGGCACAGGGTTTGGAGATGAAGAGTGCAAGAGGTATAATTAGTCAAAATTAGTGTGGGTGAAAAAAATCCAGGATATTCAACTTCTGTAAAGAGACCTTCAACCAGAATAAAAGAATCTTGTTCAGAGGCTTATACTAAGAATAAAATGTATTATTAATGCTAAGGAGTGGCTCTGTTTGACTAAGAAAATGCCATTAGAACCAGGTATTTATGACTAAACACACTTGAATAGAAAACATGCAGAGAAAACTCTTGGTAGTTCATTTGTCAAAAGCTGGCTGAACTGTAGCCCTGTAATAATTCTGTACTGGATATCACAGGCAGAGAAGCTGGTGACCGCAAACTGACTTCCTCATTCCTTCTCCTTCCTCCAGGAGTGGTTTGGATTAGGTAGTCAGCTGAAACTTCCAAAGCACACATTTTCTTACCATGCTGCTCCGACCCATCTCCAGGTATTTCTTGCTTAGATTCTCACTAAATGCTTTTTTTCCCCCCCTTTTTCCCGTGAAATGAAAAGTTTATTAACGCATTGACGTAGTTAAAAGTTTCCCAAGTCCCCCTGCATGCGTGCACGCACACACACACACACGCACAAATGCACAGAGAGGAAAGCAACCTACGCAGTGAAAAAAAAGACAGCTTGGCATTGCTGAACATAATCCAGCAACTCTCTGGTTCCTTGTCCCGAACAACAGATATTCTGTATCACCTAATATTAACAAACAAAGGACTTTTTCCCACGCCATTATATATTTACATTAGCCTACTGTTCAAGCTTGGCATGTTGGCTTCCTAAGACTATTTGATCCCAGATGCAGCTCTGTGCCAGAATTGCTGGAACAAAATGCAGTGGGTGGACAAACCTGTCCTGCTGCATTGCTTCTAGCCTTTTAAAAACAGAAAGCATTTATCTGACTCATTACTGTAAATGTACTAACAGAGCATACCGGTGATGATTTTCTGACTGAAAGTGCCTGCATCTGCTCAAAAGGTTAACACGAGTGCAACCTAAGTGCATATCATGACACATTTGTTGATACCAGCCAGGGGCAAATAAATTCAGTAGCTTATCTTTTAAAGAGAGAGATAAGGAAGAAGGGTTGTGAGATGCTTGCCAATAAACCTATATTCATCACAACTGACGCTCCCGTGCCTTGCAGTAACCACGGCGGCGAGGGCCGATGATCGCAGCCCGGATCGAAAACCGGGACGTCTGAGATGTAGCCCTAACTCTTGCCTTTTGCTGGGGCCTTTGGCAAGTGCTTTAGAGCTAAATTAGGCTGCCTCCTCTTCCGAGTAGGTGAAGGGGGGAGAGGTTTCCCACATCTCCACTTTCTCCAACTGCAAAATGAGAGCTTTTTTGCTTTTCTTTGAGACCTGCAAGCAAAAAGACCTACAAGTGAAAGAAAGGAGTGTTATCAGGTGTTATTATGGTGCTGATGACACAGTACATCTGGAAGGAAATGTGGAAAATTTGTATCCCTGTGTTTCAGTAAGAGGCCACAAAATCCACTAGCCTTGAAAAGGGAAGAATTGAGGAAGGATCTTAGAGAAATTGCTCTGAATATCTGCAGTATGTATTTTTCAAATACACACACACATATATTTATATATTTTAATATATTTACATATATTTGTAAATGTATATATGGAAATACATGTATGATGTACATGCATATTAGACTTTTTATTTGGGCTATACAATGCATTTTGAGGAGTGCCTTTTTTCCTCTCTCTGAGTATTTAAATGTTTTTTAAGTAGTTATGTATATATTTCTTTGTCTTTAAAAGATATACTACTTACTTCAGAAAGGTGTTGAGACAAATAACTGTATTCTGTGTATTGGCTAGCATTCCTGAGAATATGTGACTGTTAAATTTCACTGCCTTTTTAACAAGCCTAACCTGTAGGCTGAACTCAGCTTCAACGGCAGGGTGCAATCCATGCAGGTAATTGGGATGCAGCTCCTGCAACAGCCTTTTGGCGTAGCCTGATGTGCTCAAGAACAGCAGCCTGGATGCTCTCTGATGAAATAACTAGGAAAGCACAGCAATGCATCACTGTTAGGATCCAGTATCATAATACTATTAAACCTTCACCCTGTGGACTGAAGTTCTGTGCACAGTGCAGATCTTAAGAGGAAGTCAAAATCATAAATAAGCTGCTTTGTAGGAAACTGTTTCATCAAATCACTGGATTTTACAATTCTCTTTGAAATCATTTTTGCGGGGAAATAGTTCATGCATAAAATCAGGAGTTGGAGATTGGTTGGAAGAGACGAGAACAGGGTGGCAGTAAAAAGGAAAAGCAAAGCCAATTTCACTCACATAATACAGTGTCTATTCCACAACACGTAAAATAATAAAGCTTGCAGTTAAAAAAAAATCTAAGGAAAATATGATTAGTGCCCAAGAGCAGCTGAGACAAACGATAGAGGGGAAATGGGAGTTCATTCCCGCAACACAATTTTTGGTGCTTGATTTTGGCGGATAAATTATCTGGCATGTCTCCCTGGGGTTTTTCTCCAGTTGAGAAGGAGGAGCGGGTCAGTCAGAGCTAAACTAACGCCTCCCCTGGAGCATGTTCACTCTCCCTATTGTGGAGGGAGTCCAGAGAGGCTGTCAGCTCACTTAGCCTGTCTTTTAGTCTTTTAAGTTGAGTGGTGTGAATAGTCTTCAAAATGCCTTTGGGTTTCCCTGTGCCCAAAGATTGAGGGAATGCTCCTTTTCATTCTCAGCCACAGGAATTAAACAATAAGATCAAAATCTTGTAATCTCCTTGGGAATTCCTTTTAGCTGTATGGGATCTAAAATGCTGGTTTTCCCCTAAATTGCTGGGCAAATGAAGGCAGAGGCTAATCATAAAGCTGGCTTTCGATGCAAACATTTCCAATGTTTGGTGCAGTGCCATTTGTTTGGGCTCAACTATGAAACAAATATCTTAATTGTCTTTACCTATTCACAAGTTTAAATGTCATTAAGCTGGTTCCTTATTGATTTTATGGTCTGTTTACAGGAAGAATAAGAGGACCCAGGACCAAAGTAAACTTTATTATTCCCATTTTTTTGGTCTTTCGTAGTACCCAGTTGGGGAAAGGATCATCCTATAAAATAGAATCACATAAGGGTCTCCAAACAGGTAATATTTAGTGTATTGTTTTCAGTAAAAACAGCACAACTAAAGTTTTTTCATTTACACCAGTATTATTCCCTCTGCCTTAGCACTCTGTGGAACGCATTATAACCAACAACCCTGTATTATGTGAAAACCGCCATCTTTATTCTTCACCAAACCAATCTTTTAAAGCACATATATCTGCACTGCAGGAACATGCAGGGAAAAACCCCTAGATCTTCATTTAAAAAATGAGATGCAAATTTTAAATTTGCAACTACATCTCCCCTGTCAGAAAATGATCCCCTACAATTTCCTAATAGCAGCTAAAACACCAAAAGGAAGATACTTGCCAAACTTCGGGTGTGCTTGTTCTCCAATGAAACAGTCTGGATTTGCAGAGTTGCAGACAGGGACTTTGGACACGAGGGGAAAAAAGTTTGTGGGTAAAGTTCAGCCTACAATGCGGTTTGTTTTGCGTGCAGGAGGTTTCTTACAATATCAGTATCACAAACTGAAATTGCTTACAACTTCCCTTGCCTTTCCAACTTTGATGTTTTTCTCCCTTAGACATAGTTTTAGTTGTATATATCCCACATCTCGTTGTGGCCGTCACTCGGAGAGAAGAATGTTGGGTCTTTACTGTACCACTTACAGTACCCCTGTGGGAACTGTCATTGCAACAAAAGGTCTGAAGGATTGGAAAGGAAACGTGCAGTCATTCTGTCCAGTTATGAAAATTGCTATGAATGCAAATTAGCTTTCGCTTTATAGAAAGTGTTTTCTGTTGAACACCAATAGTGCCTTCAATAGTGAAAGGCATATCCCATTTGCATGGGAAAGCTGGTATAAGGGAAGGTCTTGATCTGTTATATTCAGTATCGCTTTGGGGTTTTAACCTTAAACTAAGAAAGAAACCCATGGAAATACAGTTGAAACTTTAAGTGACCTACTTGCATGATGCTTTAGATTTGTTAAAAGATTTGCAAACCTTTTGATGAGTTTCATCTACTTTCCAGATGTCATCGTAGAAACAAATGTAATATTACCATTTACTACAAAAACTTCCTGTAGCTCTATTAACAAGTTTCCCATGATGTAATTAGAAAGAAGGTGCAGTGTTTTCTTTGGCATCCATGGGTAAAATGCTGTGCATACTTATACTGCTATAAACCCAGGGCAACTCAGTTCATTTTAATGAAGTTATTTTGGACTTAGTTCATGTGGAATTTGGCTATACCTTTATCTATAGCTGGATATCTTCCCTGAGGGGCAAATACAACAAAGGTTGTACATTTTCTTTAGATTTTGTGTAGGAAGACACTGTTCTCAATGTCAAGGAGGTTGCTACTATTCTGACCAAGGTAAATGCAGTAAAATCTTTTAGGTCCAAATTTGGGTATGTTTTCAGATGTGTCCATAACTTGCTTGAATAATCTGGAGCATGGGCAAGTGCCGAAGTCAGGGCCTTCAAGCCTCTCCTCTACGCCTCTTTTTTCTCTCTGTTTGCTAATCTGTTATGAGAGGTTTTCATGGTTGAGAACCACTTTGAAGTCTGATGCCACATTTCTATCACAAAACATTTATCTCCTTCTCCTTTGAGCCACCTGAAGTCTCTGGTAGTAACAAGGTTGGTGCTAGCATCAGTTTCCCTGTACCACTGCTGTAGGTAGATGACGTTGGACTGTGATAAGAAACACAGGCACATCCATTGCTGTTTCTCACAAAACACAAAAACTGCTTTAGACTTGGAATCTGGATATCATTTCTCATCCAGAGAAGCCTGTACGCAAATGACGTTCGCATAAGGCGTTGTTGCCTTCTTTCTTTTTTCTAAATGAATAACAAACAAGAAGAAAGGGAACTAGAAGGGGGAAAAATTAAGTTTTAATGGAAACACATTTCATCTTTTGTTTGCTGCTTGCCATAAAACATTAACATAGTAAACAAATTGATCTTTACTCTTAAATTCTTTAATAACATACAGTATTTTGAGTTTTGTCATGGCTAAGGTATGGTTAAACCATGTTGTGTTGCTGGTCGCATTCAAACCTCTATTGTCACAGTTCTTTGACATCGAACTACATTTTTTAAAATAAAAGTTGTGTGTAACCCACTTCTGTTCATAGACACCTTCGTTAAAAGGTTGCCCTTTTGCGGGGATGTTTCAGTACATTAGTGGTAATGATGTTTTCTGACCAAAACTGCTTTTTCTTGGGACATAGCTCAAAGTCCATGCATTTCTGTGGTCAGCCTCTGCTTTGTGCCATACAGTACCCTTCTGAATGCTGCACCCTCACACGAGCAAAGCTTTTATAGGATGCTCTGAAACATTATATTCTAAACAGCTAATCCAATAGTAGGACTGTTACCGTGGTATTACAATAGCTGACAGAGCTATTTGAAATAGGAGTATGTAAAAAAAAAAATAGAAAGTGTCACTTTGGTCCACTTTTCAGAGTGGTTGGTGTTATAATATATAACCTTTTTTTTTCTTTTTTAACGCAGTGTAGTTCACAATAATTTAAAATACTCTATAGACATTTAAACGATATACAATAATATAACTTAATTGGATTCCTCAACTGTACTTAACAAATACTATTCTAATATATTTACAGTATCTAGTACCATAAGACTGTGCATTACTGTGCTTGGGAGCTTTATTTGCTTCCTGTCAAGAATGTAGTGAAAGTACAGTATATCACTATTATTCAACAATAATACCCATGAATCAAAGGGACTTTAAATTACATGGAGTGACTCAAGCATTTTTGGGGGCCCCTGTTGACTCCTGTGGAGTTGCACTCATTCACTCCAAGGCTGAGTTTGAATTTCTAGCTGGTAGGTAGAAACCAACAGCAACAACGAAACAAATGACCTCTTCATTTTGGATTGCTCCGTGGGAGACTCATCAAAAGTGTCTGATTTTCAGAGGGTAAGTGCTTGGGGTCAGAAAGGCAGGTCCTCATGAGTGTTCAAATGAAGGTCCCCAGGTGATGAGTTACGTTTGATAATACAAGTCCATAAATTACAGAGGTAATCCTGGCTCATTCACATATCCAGCATGGGAGCTGGCGGAGCAGTAGCTCCACCAGCCCCTTGCCCCAAGAGCACTGTGTGGTGTGGGAAGTGCTCCCACGTCTGGTGGGGAGGGCTTATGGCTGTGCAGCCCCTCAATAGAAGTACAAATGAATGAATTAAACAAAAGCTAGAAATGCAGATATGCGGACATTAGGAAATTTTTAATCCAAGTTTTCAGAAAATCAGGTAGGGACCCTTGCTGCAAGCAAACATTTATGTGATTAAATGTGCTGTGTTAAAAGTGGGCATATCTGACTCTTGGGGTAGAAATCACTAGATTTACAGTAGTAAAATATCTGAAGATTTTTTAAAAATCTCTTGTAGGGAAAAGGTGTGTGAATTAGAATTGAGTTCTGGTGTAAAAAGTCAGCTTCTTTCTTAACATTCATATATTTACCGGGGGGTACATTATTGCTAACCTTAGAATAACGATGACACAGACTAACCCAAATTTTAGCTTTCTTATGCTCGTGAAGCCACCACAGCTCACAGGTTGCAGCAACCTAGAGCTCAGCTACCGTATTTTTATTAACTTCTCAGTTCATACTGAGCCTAAGTTATTTAAAACTATTGGTAATATTAACTTTCAACTGTTAAAGGCAAAATGCAGTGCTTGGAAGATCCTGCCAGTGCATTTGACGGCAAAGCAAAACCTTTGATATTCGTCGAAGCATGTCTTTGTAGCCTAAAACTCCTTACGAGGAGCTGAGGGCAGGTGCTCCACACCTTAAGCCTGAGTCTAAAAAGAGTCATTCTTATTCAGGAGGCAAGCGGGGAAAAGTCTTTATCAAGCATTTGTAACCACAGTTTCGTGTGATCTTTTTGCTCAGTTCTGGTAATTGCTTAAGGCCTACAGTAATTGAACTCTCTAATAGTGGAGTGACAACAGATCAGTAGCATTGAAGAACTTAGGGAGAACCAAATACAAAAATCATAAAGTCAGAGTTCCAATAAGTTTACATTTAGTACAGAATTAAGACATAGCTACCCGTTAGTGCTTAGAATTTTTTTATACTATTAAAAACATAAATAATTATTTTTAATGTTTATTCAAAGAGTTCCAGTGTCACTGGCAGCTGATGTACTTTTGTGAACTTTATTTTTTCCAAACTGATAGTGGAGTATTTCCGCCACACGTTTTGTCTCCCTACCAGTTGTTTTCTGTCTACCTGTTTTCTTAGAAATTTAGGTTTTTGCAGCAAGACTGCTGTGTTCTAGTCAGTGAAGGTTTCACTTCCTTAAAAAAAAATGTTTTTGTTTGCACAGGGCTTGGTGGTTTTGTTGTTGTAAAATAAAAGAAAGTGTCTTTTTCTTTTAAATTTCATGGGAGCTGCAATGCAATCAGCTTTTCTTATATATAACTTAAAACACTTATTAGGAGAACTCTGCAACACCCAGATTGTAGGGTTTTTTTTAAAAAAAAAACAACAAAAACAAAAACAAAAAAAAAAGAGAAAGTTTCATGTGGTTGTCAACATCACCTTAATCCAGTTGCCCTTGTTTCCAAAGCAGTTACAACAGCCAGCCAGCCAAAATGCACCATCCTTAGAACTGTAAGTAGTGGGGAGGGAGTGGTTGTTGTGGTGGTGGTTGGGTTGTTTTTTCCAAAGAAGATTAGATGTGCAAAATGATGCTGTCGTTGTTTGTTGTACTCCACTTTCTTCACTTGTGGTGATTTGTTCTGTTCATTTGCACATGATGCCGTTATTTGCAGGTGAACACCTCTGTCCTCTCGCTACACGTGTTGCACTTCACAAAGCAGCACCAGTGGAATTTGCAATTGCATTGCCACACCTTGGTGTACTGGTGTGTGTTGTACCCTCTTCCACAGCACATCATGTCGCACCCGTCCGCATTGGGAGAGGTACGGTTACAGAGTCGTCCCTGGGTACCAACGCTCCCTGTGGAAGCATCTTCCTCACAGTAGTTGGGTGACTTTTCGATATACACTAAATCCGTTTCCATGGGTTTCTGGTAGCTCTTAATCTGCTTGATCTTCAGGAAGGTTGGCTGTCTTAGTCTGCTGGCTCGTACCACCTCCACTTGCACTGCAGCATTGTATTTCTCTTTCAAAATATATCCAATCTCTCTGAATTTAGGAAGCGTGGTCCAGCAGGTCTTAGTTGTACAGGAACCTGAAACTCCATGACACTTGCACTCCAATTTCATTCTCTCTTCGAGAACCTATGTGTACAGACATTTGCATATTGTTACTGCAGGAAAACGGTATTGCAAGCTTGCCTAAATCTCACTCTGTTTAGTTTCATATGAATATTCATTACTACTGGTTGAAATTTTTCAAAGGCATGCTTATAAATCTTCTCACCTCCCAGCAGAATGCTCATAACATATTTTGTTTTACATGGTGCCTGGTTGGTAACACAGTGTTTGTGATTTTATTAGAAAATATTTGCATTCTGTTTCCAAATATTGGAGAAGATTTACTGAAATTTCAGAAGACATGTCTTTAGAGACAAAGCAATACATGGGACTCCAGTGACTTAACAAAAAAAAAAAAGAAATTGAAGCCATTGTCATTTTGAAAACAGAAAAAAAAAATGGTTTTTTAAAGGGTTTTAAGATTCAGAATATTTAACCTTAATTGCCTTAAGTAACGTTCAAAGAATATTTAAAAAATTTTCACCAGCTTTAGTATCACACAACAGTATATACTGTGTGGCTAAATAAGCATTCATGTTCACTGCATAATTAAAAGTTTTGCCTATACCGGCAGTGGCAATACCAGCATACCTATTAGCTATTTAACTCACAGAGCATACCATCCCCTTTAGAAGCAGCACTCTTTGCAGTATCTAGCCCAAATATCAAGCAGATGTTGAGCCACAAATACCTTTTTTGCACCAGAGTAACAATTGCGCAACATTGGAGGCTATAAAAGCCACTAAAGGGTCCTGCTCAGCTGTGAGCCAAAGAGAAGTGGGAGTATTTATTATTGCTATTGCTGGAGGAGATTAATCTAGAAGAGGTTAGATGTCAGATGGTGCCTAGAAGGGACCCAGACGTTGGCGGGTGCTTGGGCTCACGCTCTGCTTCCAACCTCCTGCCTCCACTGCTGCCAAGCCACACGACGTCTGGCACATCCCTCCTTCCCTGGGCATGGGGGAATGCCCGGGGGGGACAGCAAGCAGATGCCCTCCTGCTCCATGTGCACGGCAGAGGGGAAACCGGCCTCACGGAAGCGCCTCTCTGTTTTTCTGCCCTCGTGCTACCACTTAAGCCTGACCACAATTACACCCACAGTCATCATTAGCTTATGAAAATCAAGGCCTAAGAACAAAGCAAACTGATCTTTCCCCTTCGCAATGGGATGCTAACAAAGAAATATGAGCTACCGAGCTTGTCTTAAAGCATTACTGATGCTGCAGACCATCTCCTGTAGTGGTTTCGTTGCAGATCCCAGAACATGACTGAAACGGGCAAAGGATGAAAGGGCCGAAATCTGAGTACAATGGCATAATGAAGTAGAAGGGAAGTAAAAAATGCTTACTGCTTAAGAAACTGGCCTTAAAATAAAAGCTGTACAGATCTGGTTATCCCTGCAAATAGAGGGCACCCTCCTGAGTTGTTTGAGTTTCACTTAAATTGTATGTTTTGTTTTTTCCCAAATTTCTGGGGTTTCAATATTAAAGAGAGTATTTGGTTTTGATTCTCCTTTGCCAATATACAGTAGCAAGTACAAGATAGCTGAGCATCCTATTCAAAAATACCTTAGACCTTCTGGAACCACAGGCTTTTCCCAGGTCAAGGTCAAGTTAGCCTTTCGGAGGCAGAAAAGGTGGTTTCAGGGAAGGTTTACTAGGTTAGGGAAGAAGCTCCTATATTTGCAACGACTCTAAAAAGAAAATCAGCAAGGCTGTGATGAGTAGCTTTTGATGGATGCTAGAAAGACCCCTGCTCTCCAACAAGTTGTATCACCTTCCTGTCTTCCCTATAGAAAAAAAGAGAAGCCAGAAAACTTGCCACCTTCTGCTGCAGCAGCAGCATTTCAGTGGCAGTGAGTAGAGGAATGACTTATGAAATACTCCAGGGTCTCTCAGGATTCCTCTGCCTCTACTTTGTGCCTGTGCAGAAGGATATGATATTTCAAAGACCCCCAAACAAGACTTAAATCCTGTTCCACAAATCTGGGTTGAAATAATCTATTGGTATTTACATAGGCATGTAGATATGTATATAAGTGCTAATAAGTTTTGCTTGATATTGCTGAAATATGTTTTTTTTAAACTACCATTTCTACAGCGCTCTCAACAACACAGCAACATGCGGTTGCAGCCACAAGAATTGTAGCAAAATTCATGATAAAAGGTGGATGGAGAAAACCTTCTCTACACCTTCACCAAAGAGCACTAAGATCTAAGGACTTCCAGGAAAGCATTACTAATGGGATGGATCTGCCACACCTGATTTGTGCTCCTCTTCTCCCTAAGTAGTAAATTTGATGAAGAGCAGGTTTGTGGTTTAATACATGTTTTGTCAGGTTCTGCATATGTTTGTGATGTCTGTTTTTTAGTTTGAAAAGGCCAAGTCAGTAACATGCTCAGAGAGTGGGAGGAGCTGAAGCTTGTGAGGCTCCTTAGTCTTGTGTGGGTTCAACACTCTGTACACTGTTCCAAGGATCCTCCACCTCTGGTGGACATGCTTCCCTGATACAACAGAAAGTGGCATTATTCCTGTAAAACCAAGATATCATCCGTTCTGGTGTCCTAGGTGGTATCTTTGTATATGTGTATTTATATATGGATGTGTGTGCATATATACGTTTGCCTGTGTATGTTTGCCTGTGTGTGTTTGCCTTTGGTTGAGACGCTGCCATTTATATACAGCACTGCCCGACACCTCCTGTAGTACAATCTCCAGCAACTTTATCCCAAGTCTTGGTTTCTTTTTTTGTTGTTGTCTTTCTGAAGGTCCAGTTTCATGAATCATTTTTCTGTACAGAAATCTGATTTCACTGCTGTATTTTTTCAGAGGTTCCCGCTGTTTATGATGGTGGAAGAACTTGCAAGCCACGCAGGCTCAAAAAAGCAGAAGTTTCAAGAAGTATTAATTCATGATCCTGAAGCCAACCTCGCAGGTTTTTTTATTTTTTTGGAGGCTTCTCTCATGAATGTGGAATGCTTGGGGTTACAACATTGAGCGCAGGCCCAATCATCAGGTAGTTAAATTCCTGAATGCTATAATTTGTGTGCCCACAGTCAGCTGTGGGTATAAAATTGTGCCCAGAAACTTGGAGGTCAGGGAATACAAGGCCCATACTAAGCAGATTCTAAGCAAGATTTTTTTTTTCCCTCTTTCCACCCAGATGCTGCAGAGCACTCCTCTTTGCTCATGAGCCAGCATGCTTTGGCTTTCCCAGAGGTACGTCTGTCTGCATGGTAGCTCGAGCAGCTTCCCGCTTGCCAGCAAGGTGCCGCTGGACCTGACAAAGGTGACAGGATTTGACCCTGTCTGCTCAATGCTGTGAATGAAGAGCGATTAACGTTTTTCTTCTTTCCTAAATGTCCCTCCAGCTCAGTTTTCCTCAGCAAAATTCCCATCAAAGCTTTGACCCTGAGCCTTAAAGGTACTTATTTACTCAATCTAATACACTATGCCAAGCTAGGTGCATGATTAAAGATTGAAAATCATTAGCTCGTATGACCCACTCTCTCAGCAGTTTCATTTGTCATATGTCAGTGCCTCGTATCTAATCTTGAACGGTTTACAGCAAGATCTACCTCCCAGAGCAAATTCCCATCATTGGACTGTGCTGCCTCAGACTAATCATAGGAACATTCCTTAGGTCCCTTTTCCACATACAGGCCCAGTCCCACCCTGGTATGATCTTGCCAAGTAAAATTTTCTAACTACTGCTACTTTGTTAAATGAATTGTGAAATGTAATGTTAAAGCTTTCTTATCCCACGTATTTTAATACCTATATAAATCATACACTGAAAATGCAATTTGAGGGTAGTCCATTGCCAGTTAAGTAGAAAAAGACTTGCGAAGACTGAAATAAAACAAAATGATACGCATGAAAAGAAATTAATCTTTTCAAGTTCCATATCTAGACCCAACTGCATAACATCAGATACAGTTTCTGTACATATTAAAAATCCTATCTGGGTAAAATATGTAAAAACAATAGTAACATTTTGTGTGTGTTTGTTTTGGCTTGCCTTTTCTGGTTTGTGTTTTCCTTAGTGGAAATGCACATTTTTGGACCAGATGTTGAATGTAACAAAATCCATATTACTTTTTGACTGCAGTATCAAAAAGAAACAGAAGACTTTAGGAGCTTCCCCCCATCAAGTATGCAAGTGATCAACTTTTGGTTTGGGTAATACCAGTACCAAAAGAGGTGGATTCTGGTCATAAGATGTCACCACGCCTTTGATACTTGAGCAGCTGCAGCCATGAGAGCTGATGACGATGGCACTGCCTAACCTAAGCCTCAGTGCAGCCTGGGGTCCACCGCTGCTGTGAAAATACTCATCTCATGGACCCATCTGGGAAACAAAGTTGGGTTTGTTTGGGTTTGGCTTTTTAGCTCGGATAGCCAGGGCTGTAACTAATGTTAGTAGGGTGTAATGCTACTCCTCTAATACAAATGTCCTGAAAATATTCTCATTAATAGCAGAACATAGAGCCCAAAATTGAGCAGTTCAGGTCATGTCTCCTCGGGTTGTGCCCAGCACTGTGAAGGGAAGACAGGGAGCCAGCAGGAGAGGAGTATGGATGCTTCAGCTACACATTTTCCTTTCTGCTCCTCTGTGAGGCTGCTCCATCGAGCATCAAACCAGTACTTATAATCTGTGGGATGGGGGATGAGGAACTGAATTACTGTGCTTACTCCCTTTGTTGTCACATCCCTATTTTTCTTATTGTTTAGTTTGATGGGAGCAGGGACACTCTGCTTTGAAGCGGGTAGTATCCAGCCACAGCATGAGATGGCTTTTCTGTGGCCAGAGCTCAGCAGGACCAGGGACCCTCTGACATACTGAGAGGCATCAATTCACCTACTCCTACCCTTCCACCTGCTTCCCTAGGTAAGGCACCCACTCCCATAGTATCCCCACTGAATGCATTAAAAAAAACTGAAGAAGGCCCACTGCTCTCTTTACCGAAGTTCTCCTCTTGGCTAGCAGGAAAATGAGCTTGGGATTTTGAGAGCTGTTGCCCATCAGATGAAAGTCCCTATTACTATGAGGGTGGACTATAGAGCCTTACCCATCTGTGCTTCTTCCCTACCTTCTAGAAAACAGAATAACTTCTAAGTTTGAGCAATAAACTCCTGCAATTGGTTAAAACTTTCTGAAATTTATTTTTACAGTGTAATGTTGCAAAAAGAAAAAATCTTGAGAAGCACCCTTTAAATCATCCCAAAACTGAGTGCAATTGCAGTAGTTTACTCTCTTTTCTATGGAATTTGCTATGAAGCTTGAAGGTAAAATTTTAAATATCATCTTAAAGAGTTGAAAACATTACATCATTACTGTTTTTATTCTATCAAGCAATATAGAGATGTCAGGTTTTTTGGGGAGGGGGCAGTAATGTTTTATTAAATGCATGATATCAGTCTTGCATACGCTGCATGGTATGCATGGGCATGCACATTTCTAGAATAAAACCATTTAGCAAGTCCTCAAACATTTGGCTATTTCCCCCCTTTAATTTTAAAGTAAAATGTTCAAAAAGTAGGATAATACCAGATGTAGCTTCTGGCAGTCAATATTAAGGGTGTGTTTCTGGAAGAAAAAAATAGGCTAGTAAATCCAGCCCAACTGGAAGCAGGAGAACTATCCTCATGAGATTTCAAGCCAAAGCTTGCATATTCAGGACATATGGATAAGCATTAGTTATCCATCCAACCCACCCAAGCTGTAACACCAAACTTTTTAAATTGGATTTATATCTGTCTGCAAATCAATTTAAGTGGGAAAGCGGAAAGTATGCCATCAAACACAACTATCAAAAGCTTTTCTTTCATGAGTGTTCTCGCAAGGGTTGTGCAGTGAAATAGTTTGTCTCTTTCAGAGAAAGAAACTTTCAGCAAATGATGGACTCAGGGCTGTAAAACCTGGAAAGTCACATTCTTTAAATCGCTGAAATGACTTAGGAAACAAAGTCACATTTTGAAGAATATTTTAGGCTTATAGGAGCATAAAATTAGTTGGCTTTCACTTTTGAAACTGGGATTCAGCCTCCACTGCAACTTTGGAGCATTTCATCCAGAGTCTTTTTCTGGGGATTGCTTCTAATCTTTATGTCCTGTTAGGTGGCAGTGAGGGCAGTTTCCAACATACTAGGGCATGCTGTGCATCTTGCCGAAGTGACTTTATTAATTTAAATATTTCATGTGAAGTGAGTTAACACTTTCTTACACATTTTATGCACAGACAACACATAAATATGTATAAATATGCATAATTATGTAGACACACACCGCCTGTGTGTGTG
>VFFE01007608.1:794633-876454 GCA_008921705.1 Burhinus oedicnemus
CTGTGTGTGTGTGTGTGTACACACATATATATATATATATATATATATATATATATATAAAAAAATGTGAATGGTGACCAACCAATCACCTCATTAGCTGTTCTACCGCCAAAGCATGTCAGCAAAAAACCCTTCCCAGTACCACAGTCCTGTGGCGCCAGGAACTGTGAGAACGAGCCGTGGCTCAGATGGAAATGTTGTCCCAAGTAATTGAATAATCTCTCCTGAAGAGAGTCTGAATTTTTTTTTTTTTTTGTCCCCACACTCTTATTGTTTCAAATGTAAAATAAGATGTTGTCATCTTCCAGGCATTCCAAAAAAACAACAAGAAAAACCCATCGACATTACAAAGGAATAAATATTGGGATAGTACCAGGCTGAATTGCTGGCAGTCAGTGTGATGGGCGTGTTTCTGGAAGGGAAAGAAATAGGCCAGCTTTTTGTGCACATAACCACAGTCATTGTCTATCATAAAAGCCTAATTGATTGATAAACTGTTAGAAACATTTCTTTTCTTCTTTTTGGTAAAAGCTGTGATCTGCTACCAATTTGTCAGCTTGTTCTTTTAGCTTCCCCCTTAAAAACAAACAAACAGAAAAACCCATTTTTGTAATTGACATTCCCCATGAGAACCGGTCATTGTTTTGAAGCTTTCAACAAAAAGTTAAGATTAATGGTGTGCGTTCCCAGATGTTACTCTTTCTAAGTTCATTTATCCCAGAGTAAAGATACTTGTTTCTAAAAATACATGGTAGAAAGCTGTCTCATAAAACAGCATCAAAGCTTACTTGGTTTTGTCGGTATTTAATTTTTCATTACTCTATCAAGTTTTGCCCACAGATCTCTCTGTAATCATTCCGATTTGCAACAAACCATTCTTGCAGTAACATTTGCATTAGACTTATACTAGTCTTCCTTTGGGGGCTTGTTTTCATTTACCACACTTGTACTTTCCATCCTGAATCATAGCAGCCATTTAAAACACGATGGTGAAGTTAGCTACTTCGCTCTTTTACACAGCACGATGTTGTTTTGCCACAAAGCATAAATCTTCCGTCAGTAGCATCTCACATCACCAGGAATCGCTAAGCATTTATTTCTTCCAAATGGCACCAATGGCAAGTTTATTATTTTGTCACTGGTGCTATTAATTACAAATTTACTAGAAACTTCACGAATTTGCCATTAGCTTAAATAATTCGTAGAAATGCAATGCAGAGCAATTAGGGGATGCGATGTGGGGCAATTAAGGGCTTCGTTCTTTCCAGAGTCATCAGAAATTCCCTGAAAAGCCTAAATATCATCTGTTTTCCAGGAGGTATTTATCAGAGTGTCACACTCAGCATCTCAGCTGAGCCCCCAGAACTATTTCCACCCATCTGATTGCAAAGTTTGTGCAATTATTTATACAGTGTGCAGTTTTTTTCCTCAAAGAGAAATTCCTCGGGAATCTATTTTTAACAACAGTGAAATACCAGCAGCCTGGCTTTTGAGAACATCCCTATGAGAGCAAAACATCATAGTCACTGCTGTAGTTACAAACACCTCTGACTCCCAGGCACGTCTGGGACAAGCGCTGGGAGAGATTGAGGATGGGCAAAATTCCTGTCCCAGGACATGAAAAATTGCATGCAGTGGTATAAAAGATCATCTAAATAATTGCTCTAGGGGCAAAACTGCTGATCGGAGTCCTGGATAATCATCCTAGCAATGATCTTCTGGGCACCTGGTAGAGGTCTAGTGAGGTCATCAGGGGTCTTCCACTGACTTCAGAGCAAGTTGAAAATAACTGTAGGGGGGGGTGGGAGTTCTTTGCATCCTTTTTTCCTCATGTTTCTCTCTTAGGAGGCTCTGGGATTTAAAGAGAAGACTAAAATGAAGATAGCAGATTTATTTGCTAAATATTCTTGTTACCTAACTCAAAAAGCCAGTACTGAATAACAACTGTGAGCCTTACCATTATACATTTAAATGTGGGGGGCTTTTTAATAGTGAAAGTGCTGTGAAATATAAGACTTTGGGAAATGGACCAGCGTTCATATAATCAAGTTGTTGGATTTTTTTCCCTGTACCAGCTTTGATAAGATTGAAGTGTTACTAAGAAATATTTTAACGGTTGGCAGAATCTCTGTAGGAAGCTACAAAAACATATATTTCCTTTACTGTCTTGGCATTCCCACCCTAAGGTTGAGAAGATTATTTGAGAACTTCTGAAGAAACAGAGAGGTAAAAAAAAAATCTGAATTGCCTGTGGTCTCCTTCTTACCTTTTATTCCTATTCAGAAAGAGAGAAAAATACCATAACTTTGGTCCTTAATAATAGTGGTCATGAACCAGAAGCTTGGCTCCAGACTGTTTCCAATTTTTAGGACAAGTTGCATTCATATCAGCAGGATGGTACTGACAGAGTCTTACTCAGAGTTGTACGATCTTTTCCCAGCTGCATGGTGAAATTTTTGAAGGGGAAAGGAGGAAGATGGAGGTTCAGTGTTGTGCTTCAGCAAGCACCAGTATTTCTAACTTGAGTGTGAATAAGGACTATGTGGACTATGTCAGAATGACACCTGCACATAAGCAAAATCTCCTCGTTTCACATTTTGTGTCAGGCTTACAATCCAATCCAGGCTTACCCAGGACCCCCAAAACTGCCAAATTTCAGGTGGATGTAGGTCAGATTTCAAGTTTGCCTGGATTCTCAGAAGGGACTTGTGATTTCACATTGAAATTGCACAAAACTCTGTGACTGCTTTCGTAAAGGTCCAACCCAGAAAACAAAGAAAACATATCTCAGTTTCCAGAGTTTTGTTCTAACCTTAAGTTTCAGTCAGTCTCAAATTCAGAATGTCTAATTTATACAAATAGCAGATGATCTCAGATGAACCAAAATCACTAAGTATTATATACTGTCCAACTTTGCATATTCATTTCATGGGAATGTATGTCATAACACCAACATTATTTCTAAGCATGGCCCCCAAACCGTCTTTTATATGAGTGCATTCTTCAGGATTTGATGGATTGAACTTACAAACAAAAACAAAAAGCTGCACCAAATCCTTTCAGTCATCCTTAGCTTTTGAAAGCAATATAATGCATTAATGATCAGAATGAAAATATATGGGTATAAATAACTACTGAGAACTGCCAACAACAAAAAAGTGTGGGAATTCCAAAATACTATTTATGAAAAAGGATACTTGGGAAAAAAAACTATATTGTCACTATTTACAAGCCTTTTTAGTCCTATCTCAAAAAGACAAAAGTGAGTGTTATCATTTGTTTTTGCGAGAACATTTGCAGAAAATTAAGTTTTTAGAAATGGTAAAAGAAATACATTTGCATGAATGCTGCTACCAGAAATATTTGTAAAAACATGCTCTTCTTTGGTTTGCTTATGTCCCCCTGCTTATGAAATTCTGATGAAGAGTAAAAATATAATTTGCTTAATAAGAATCAGCAATGTGGTCTAGTGGTTACTGGAATATATATTTAGAACCGGGGGACCTGGGATCAGTGCCTGCCTCAGATATGGAGCCACCTTCTGTCCTTGGGCAGGGGACTTCACTATTCTCCATCTATGCATCTGCTTTTGCTCTTTTGTCCCTCTTTCACATCTAGACTGTAAGATGTTCAGAACAGGACATCCACCAACATCTCCACGGGGTAGCACAGTGCCCGCTACAGAGGGTTGCCAGTTCAAGCAGGGATCATAATGCACCGAGCAGTAATAAATGCTCCCTTGCAAGTTTAACATGTGGCTTCCATCTTCTTTTGCATCCAAATGCAATGCATGATGCCGAGGTGAAATGCCCAGGCTAGGAGAAGTGATGAGACCTGGAGCTGGTCTTCCAAGCTGCAATACAGCAGTGTGAGGTGTTCTTACCTCCAAACAGAGCAGGTTTTGGAAAAAAAAGATTGTGCCCCTCTTAAGGATGCATTTCTGTTTGGCTCTTCAGTCAGGTGTCTCCTTCAATCTGGAGACCTCAGCATCAAGCATCAACCGAGTATCAAGCCTGTCTGTGCACTTGAGATTATGCCCCATAACTGGTCACTGTCACCACTTTGAATTTATATAATACTGTCATCCCAATGGATAACTGTCCACATACCCCCTTCAGTTTCAGTGCGCAACCAACTGCAATCCCCAGGAGGTTTTGTTGCATCGTCTGGCTATGTCGTGGCTCCAGCTGGGACAGGGTTAACTTTCTTACTAGCAGCTGGTGTGGGGCTATGTTTTGGACTTGGGAGGGGAATAGTGTGATAGTGCACTGGTGTTTTTGATTGTTGCTAAGCAGTCAAGGCCTTTTCTGCCCCTCTTATCACCCCTGCCAGTGGGTAGACTGGAGGGAGCACAAGAAGTTGGGAGGGAACACAGTCGGGACAGCTGACCCCAACTGACCGAGGGGATGTTCCACGCCGTATGATGTCATGGACAGTGTATAAAGCTGGGGGAAGAAGCAAGAAGGGGGTGGACATTCATAATTATAAGCCTTTGTCTTCCCAAGTAACCACTATGTGTGATGGAGCCCTGCTTTCCTGGAGATGGCTGAACACCTGCCTGCCGATGGGAAGCAGTGAATGAATTTCTTATTTTGCTTTGTTTGCGTCTGCAGCTTTTGCTTTACCTATTAAACTGTCTTTATCTCAACCCATGAGTTTTTCCTCACTTCTACTCATCTGATTCTCTCCCCCCAGCTGGGGGCAGTGAGTGAGCAGCTGCGTGGTTCTAGCTGCCAGCTGGGCTTAAACCACAACAGCGTTAATAAGCATTCTCCAAAATACAGGTAGTAAGATAATTGTACTGCTTCTGTCACCACCAATTCAACCATCTCTGCCCACCTCAGCAGCTAATGCTTGGTGTAGGACTGAAAACACACACAAAGTAAGGAGGACAATTTCAGTCTAACTTTGGGGGCTAGATGTGGAGGAGTGCTATATTGGAGTCTCCTACAACACTGGAGGGTAGAAGCAGCATTTTTTTACCTGGGCGAAACCACTTTAAAGGGTAGAGTAAAACCTTTCCTGAGGTAGGTATATATTATGCAGAAAGATTTGTTATATTTTTTAAAGGGTGAGCTTTGAGAGCTATGAGGATTGTTATTCAATGGACATAAATCAGCATAGCTCCATGATGTTTATTGTTTCCATTGCAAGCAACTCAGTCATGGTCGTAGACATGAAACTATTTCTTCTTCCAAAGTGACACTTATGCAGCCGTTTGTAGCCCACCGGTGCAAAATGGACAATTGTGCATTTGCTATGAAGTGTGTATTTCATTAGAGCTGTGGTCAAAGAAGTGTTTTAGGTTTGGATGGAATAAATAGCTGCAAGTGCTGTGGGAGTTCAGCAAAGCAGACACTTGGTCCTGTCCCATCACAAGCCCCAACATCTCTTGTTAGATTTTTGCAAAGGAGATGAAAAATGCCAAACGTGATGCCAAACAGCTCCAGCAAAGTCCTCTCTGTTATCAATGGAAATAATAAAGAAATAAAGAAATGAAAGAAGGCTTAGGAAGCAGAAACATTTAGGGGAGCATCTATAATACATGGCCAGCTCTGAATAAAAAGAAACAGCAACAAAATGTAAACATTAGATGCCATCAGGTAACTTGATGCGGGTGTGGGATAATAGTGGAGAGAAGGGTAAGTTCTCAGGGAATGCCTCCTGCCACCAAGCCAGCCTCCCCCCGTCCTCCAGCGCACATGTTACCCCATCCCTCGTCCTTTCTGGAATACCTTTCTTCCAGCCTCATTGTTGTGCAAGTTCATCAGCCTCCGTGCATTCTTTTTGATTTCTCGGGCATCAACAAACCTCCGGGAGAACTCAATGCCGTATCTGATATCCGCAGAGCAGCCTCCCCACTTCCAGCCCTCCTCCTGGTTGTAGTAGCCCTGTTTCTCTCGGTCACAGCCACAATTGCTGAGGTTGCCCTGGCTGCAGGCGGCTGTGACAGCGTGTGCAACCCCGGCAGCAGTAATGGCATAGGTGAACGCAGCTTCCCTGCTTCCTGTGGAGAGAAGCCAAAAGCTGGTGGGTTGGCAGAAAGGCAGCACTTACTAAAGAAAGTACAGACATTATCTACAGCAACGGTGTCAGGCAGGAATGTGAGGACGGCATTACTTCTGGTGGGTAATTCTCATTCTTACAGAATGACATACGTATTTAAAATGCTTGGCTCAACCGGGGCATGTTACCCCAGGTAAGCACCAGTCATATGACAGTCCCACCTAACCCCCTTCACTAGAGGGGAATTTGGCAATGAGTCTGGACAGTGGTGAAGTGAGGCAATACGTTTTGTTTTTACACTGTCCAGTCAGGTTTGCAAGCTCAACTTTATCTATACCAGATGAATAATAAGCGAGTCACTGGCAGCAATGCTCACCAGAAAACAACAGTTACCTCTAACCATTGGCACTGCATGGAAAAAGAAAAGTGTTCAGACAACGTAAGAAATACCAGACCCTTTCAGATGTGCAAGAGGGCTAGGACACAAATGGGGAAGATTATTAATCCACCTTTATAAATGCTCCAGTAGCACCCATTAGTGATGCTGAGTGTAAAGTGTTGCAAGAGAGGCCTGTAGAGACAAGAGCTAGGTAGGTTTTGTTTTCTTTCAAGGTAGAGTAGGGACTAGCCCTTTGCCTTGCTAACTTCTCTTGCATATTAGTTTTGCTGTAACTACCCTTTTCTGCTCTCAATCTGACTCAAACCTCTGCATTACCTTGGCTATTGAGCATACAAGGGGTATTGAAGTGCTGTGGCAGCATTATTTCCTCTCCAAAACACGTGAGATAACTCACGGAAGCAGAGTCTTCTTTACAAAAATAGTGCTTTTAGAAAAAAGTTCTTTTTGTTTTTCTGTGATGACACTGGTTGCCGAGGTTCCTCATTCCCAATTCCATGTTATAGCTAGTGATAACTGAGTGCATGAAGAGAGGCAAAGAAACCCCCCTTTCTCTACTAGAGACTGTTTGGCTGAGCTGCCCATGGGATGCACATAGGCGAGAAGACACAGAGGCAGAACAATCGAAAGGGATGCTGCAGCCCACTCGTGCTCTGCCATGAGATCACGCTCTGTCGCTGACTTACTTAATGTAGGGCTGGATCAAGGCTTTTGGTGTTTTGCTGTTCTTATTTATAATGTTTCCCTACAACTTCCCTCCTCACTGCTATCCTTATTTTCTTCTGTGTGTTTATCTGGTGATAAACAGACAATCTTGTAATACTGCAGCCAAAGAATAACTGTAAAGAATTTGCAGAAAGTTGCTGAAATGCTTTAATGACCACACACAGAGCTTTAACATTGTTAATGGATTTGGGAAGGAAAAAAAAGAACAGATTTTCCAGAGGAGAAAAAAAAAAAAAAAAACAAAAAAAAAAAAAAAACAAAAAAAACCTTAGAAGCTATTTTTAATTTTTTTATTTTAGGATTCACAGATATCGTAACTATTCTGGAATGACTACTGCACAGTGTGGGGGTTTTTATGTTTTATATTTCTTATTTTCATAGATAGCTTCCTGAAAAGTTACACCACTGCCGGATATGAGAAAGATCCTACAAGAAACAATCGTAAACTGGTTTTTGGCACCATTTACTTATTTCTCCAAAGCAATAAAAAACAAAACTTAAGGTAAGAGAAAAATGAAAGGGTGCTGTGTTCTTCAGGTACCAAGAAGGCTAAACTGACTTGTGTATAATTTGAGTACATTGTGCAACAGAAGAACTGACTTTACTTTCAGACACAGAAGTGTTTTGTAGGGGTGTACTATGTGTGTAGTCTGGTTTGGTGGTTCCCAAACCGTGGTCCGCAGAACACTGGTGGTCCAGGAGGCCATGGTAAAAGGTTCACAGCTAATCCACAGAGCCATATTAAACACTGTTTTTAATAGTGTTTTCAATTAAAAGTTTGATGATAATGATGCCTGGTGGTCCACAAGAAATTCTGAGGGTTGATAGCAATCCAAAAAAGTTTGGGAACCTCTGTTCTAGTTCGTAGTGTGTTCTCTAAAAATGCATATCGATATTCACTCCTCTCTTCTTCACCCGCCAGCTGAAGTCAAAGCCAGGACCTGTGTTTTAAAAGGTATCCTGTTGACTTTCAGGATTTCTTTCTTCATCTGCTTTCAAAAAAACCCACTATTCTTATTCTATAAATTGAAAGATTGGAAATATGAGATATAATAGAAACTACCTATATAGATACATTTTCCTTCCTTTTCAGGATGAGAGTAAATGAGAATGTAAAATCAGACCCAGGAAATTTTTTGAGTTCAGACACCTTTGAAACACATGTAGAAACGCTTATAAACAAGCAGAAACATATTCCTGTCGGAGGGCATCGCAGCTGTGAGCTACAGTTCAGTAGATTTACTCAGAGATAAACCAGAGAGAGGTTGCTTATGTTTTATTTTTAAGCTCGATGTATTCCACATGTATCCTGAGTAGAAGGTAAGCCGTTTTACTGTGGCCACTGTGTCTGTGACCTGTCCGTGAGTTTTCACACGGCGCTTCCCTTGATCAGTTTTGTAAAACTAAAGAATATCCTGGCTTTATCTGCATTTCACTCCCCCTCATTCTCATTACACCCCTGATTACCTTCAGGAATAGAGGAAAATATCTTTCCTGCACGCAGTTGAGGGCTATAGCAGTGACGGAATTATCTCAAGTCATGGGATAATACCGAATGGAAACCATATTGACTCTCTGAAGAGATTACTCTTCTGTTTCAATGCAGCTCTAAAATAAGAAAGGCTCAGAAATAAGATCTGGCTTGAAAATCAGATTCCTTTTGCAAGTTAAGTTGTTCTGTTAAGAATTAAGTTTTTTGGCTTTAAGTGTTTTTAACTAGAGGATCTTCCAAAACTTTCCTTGAACTTCAGGGTAAGCATTACCTCAGCAGTTCTCTCAAGTCCTAGGATCAGTAGAGTCTATCTGAAAATGTTGATGGGGGTGGGAGGGAAATCTCTGTGCTCAAATAATGTGTCTGCCGTACACAAAGCTTTCCATTAGCATGTCATCACTTGGAATCAGTTCTAAGCAAGTCTTTGTTAGGCAGCTAAAAATATTTAAGTAATGATTGCCGTGATACCTGAATGGAGAACAATAACCTCATTTTATGGAATTTTCTGAGATTTCAAAAATATTCTTGTTCTGCGATGAAACAGAGACAAGTCTTTCCAGAAATGTTCATGAAATGGAGAAAGATTATAAATAGCAGAAGACTTGGGATTTGACCCAACTTTGAAGCTAGATTTTTCTTTTTCTAGTGACTATCCTGGTCACCTAGTTGTTTGGCACTATATATGCTCTCTATCTGTGTCTCAGAAGAAAAATTCTTGTTTGACTTTTTAATGTTCTCTGTCATGTAGATCAGAATAATTCTGTTGAGATTTTATTTTGGTGGAAAAGACGCTTTTTTGTGCAACCCTTGGATTCATCCATTTCCATCTTAGAAATGCCTTCTTTGGTGTCAAAGGCAGCGGTTCTGATTTAATTCCCAAAACACAGAATGAATGTTTTCATGAGTAACATGAATGTTACTCTGTCTGATCTGATAACTGTCTGATCTAGTAACTCCAATAGGAGATTGCCATCAATGCTAATTGAAATGAAGCCTTTTGTCTTTGGTGAAGGTGCTGAAGGTCACTTCTTGCAATCTGCCAGGCCAATAGAGAGGTCTTGGTGGTCTGAGTTACTGCCATTTGCTTGAGTTCATTTGCATTCTAACTGAGGGCTGTATTTTAAAAGTGCTCTAATACCCAGTAATGCAGGCGGTTGCTGCTCAGATGGACAGATATTGGATCATTGCTTCCTAAAATGAATGATTTCTGACAGATAGGGTGAGAGGAGCCTATTTATCTGTTGTTGGAGTTGTGGAGCAGCCTATACTTTACCCCTAATTTAGATGTCATCTCTGTCTAAGTTTTAGACTGCTAACTGAGCACTAAACTTAGTGCAGTCTGATGTGAAAATTATTACAAGTTCCATAATTGCTGTAGTTTACTACGTTCTAGCATGCACATATTCACCAGCATATTTTCAGCATGTAACCACAATCAGCTGAGAATCATATATGCTAAATATATTTTTAATCATTCAGCTGTGAGTGCAGGGTTAAAGATTTACTGTTTCATAGTTATTAGCAAGGCATCTATTTTTCTGACTAATTAGATGTGAATACTACTATTCCACACAATATTCTGAAATGTCTAATGTCAGCAGCTAAATGAATAAGAGTGCCACTGAATGTCAACCGCTAGAACTGTAATTTAACTTGAAGTATTAAACTGTAGAATATACACTGTTTAGCCAGTAATTTGCTAAATCTTGGATCAACAATGATAGAGAAAAATGCTACACGCTGCTGTTAAACAAAACAAATTCCTCATGTACTTACAACATCTGTAGACACCAGACTGATTATACGACACCATACAATATAGGTCAGTGGTAAGAAGAAATGAACTACGGCAGAAGTTTCATTTTTTTGCCAAACCTATACTTTTCAACAAGTCTTCTTTTGCGAGTGAAAGCTGAGGACACATTGAGTAATTTTTTATGGGCAAAAGACAATAGATACATCTAGATGAGTAAACTAAAATTCAGACAACAGCACCCCAAGTAGGGCTGGATGAAGACTTTTACAGACAAGTTTAGTTTCTTTGTAATTTTGTATTTTATTCAACACACTCATTAGCAATTCTCAAAGAAAATAGTACAGGCTCTTCTCTTTGGGTTTGATCCAAGGGTAGCACAAGTCAGTGAGAGTTTTCTCACTCTCTGGAACAGATCCTTTCTCTATTTGCATTTTCAGTGTAACTAATTTGGGGCTTCTTGGTTTATAAGCTAAAAGCAGGGATTGGTTTAATTTCTCTGTCCTTCTAATTTACTGTAGCCAGTGCTGCATGTCAGAACTATAGACCACCAAAATTAGTTTGTACAAGCTGAAAAAAACACCACAGAAAAGCAGGGCTGGCGGGAAACCAAGGAGAGTCTCTAGTCCGTCCCTCAGTCCTAACGTAGGCTAATAATGGAGGTGTCCTTCACAACAGCTTTTTATTTATCCTGTTCTTAAAGATCTTCAGTGGTGGGGGATTCTAGTCTATACCAGTGCCTCAGGACCCCTATTGGTACACGTTTTACTAATGTTAACCTGAAACTGTCTTTCTGAACGCAAACCCGCTGCTTCTTTCTCTACAGAGGCTAAGAACCAATTGCCCCCTTCTTCTAGCAGCAGCCTTTAAATATTTAAAGGCTTCCACCCCATTCCAAATGCGTTCCATTGCCAGTCCTTGCAGAGTAGTTTCAGGGGCTGTGTTCATTCCCCCTGCTCTTCCCAGGTTGTCCCAACGGGCTGGACTATGCCTTGCGGTGTGGTGCTGGTGATGCAATAGGGAGCTCCAGCTGAGGCCTTGCCTGCTCGGGGCTAGAGCAGAAGGAGTGCTTCATACGTCTCTCATGCCACACTCCTGTTTACTCATGCCAGCATGGTGTTTTCACAGCAGCAGGACGTTTTTGACTCTTACTCAGTTTGCAGTCATCTTCTGTGCAGCTGCTATCGCACCAGATGTTTCCCATCTTGCATTTGTGCAGCTGATTATTCCCACATATAGATCCCCATGTATTTGTCTTTCTGATTTACCTCCTCTTTATTCTTTTTTTCTTCTTTTCCAGACCATTTCTCCATGATCATTTTCAATTTTGACCCAAAATTCCTCCAACTTCCTTACAGTTCCTCCCAGCTTGACGTCACTTGTAAATTCAATGTGCACAGCTTGGTCAAGTCAAGACCGTAATACTGACTGGTACCAGATCCAGCACATATCACAAAGGAAACCCAGTTAGTACATCCTTCCATTTTTATAACTTCCCTTCAAGTACGATTTCCAGATAGTATGTACCCATTTGGTTAGCTTTTCCTTAGTTTTCCTATAAGAATATCATATAAAGCAGCATCAAAAGCTTCACTTAAGTCCAAGATACATGGTATAAACTGCTGCTTCTCTGCCTCTGAGGCCCTGGGTGGCAAAAGAAGGAAATTAGATTGGTTTAACATGATTTGTTTTTGACAGATCCTTGTTGACTGTTACTCATTTCCTTGTGCTTAGCTATGAGCTTACAAATGGGTTTTTGTTCCCATATTTTTCCATTTACTGAAGTTAAGCTGATTGGTCCTATAATTCCTTTATTTTTTTCTTTTAGACAAAGAAATACATTTGTCTTTTCAATTCTTCTTAATTAGAGTTCTCCACAACTTTTCAGCACTAATGGTAGTCAGGACTAATGGCTCTGAGATGAGGGACAGCTAACCAGAAAGCATTCAACCTGGACAAATACTTCCCTCTATCCAATGCCGAGATGATATCCCTCTGTCGATGATATTAGTTCTGTAACCATCTGCTTGCTCACCATTGACCTTTTTAGTGAAGGCTGATGCACGAACTGCTTGGCCTTCTTGACATTATCCTTGGCTTACACTCTCCTCAGAGGTCTACTCCACCAAGTAGTGGACCGGCTTTTTTTCTTCATCTTCCACTCATTGACAAAGTACCAACTGAATGATTAATGTGTAGCCTGTTGTCAAAAAAAGCAGATATAGTAATCTGTGGTCATGAGGTTCCTCTTGTAGCACCTGTGCTCGGAAGTGCTCCTGAATGATGAATCTGTTGCAGGTCAAATATCTGTTACTTTCTAGTCAATTCTGATGGAGTCTTCCAATGGTTATGTTGGGTAATGTTCTTCTTACAACATGTATTCATTTCCCATTTCCTCCCTAAAATCTCTTTTTTTCCTACTACAGTCTAATTAAAATAGCCTTGTTTAATTTTGCTTCATCCAGAGAGAGCTAGAGCAGGAGCTGCACATGATTTCAGCAGCTTCTTCCTAGACTGCTCATGATGTCTATTTCTGATTACACGTGGCTGGGGCAGAGAACATTGCAGATTTCAAAGCTGAGAATGTGTCGTGCTATGACATAATGGTTTATTTACAGATCCTTCTCTTATTCAGCATTTTTGTCTCTAGACTCCCACTAAGTTTTTATGGTTGGAGGTGCCAGAATTTTGGCCATCAATCTAGAATCACTCTGTCAACTGGATTGTTTTCTGTTGCTCATGTGGGTTTGTCAAATTATCTTTTAGAATGGGCTGTACATGAGCCAAATTTATTTCACACTTGCCTTTTTGCAGCTCCTTGCTGTCACTATTTATATACTTTTGAAAGCATGTCTGTTAAAAAGAGCTATTTACCATGCCTCTGCTTTTCACATTTTTTCAAGCATTTTTCCAATTTCATGGTTATTTTCTAAAGACTTGGTGGTAATTTCCACAGTGGTTTCTGTAATGAGGCTTCCAACAATTTACAGGGTTTTTTTACTTAATTTACCCCCTAAACATATTCAGTTAACTACTGGCAACCATTAACAATAGTCAGCATTTCTCTTCCAAAGTGAGCATAATTCGGTTGTGTTTTTGACTGTCTTTTGGCAGCAAGTACCTTGGTGGAGTTTCCTGGGACAGCTCCCGTCAGGTTAGTAAGTTAGCTGTGATCTTTTGGAGGATGTTTTAAAATGACCACAGAAATATGACATTTTTGCTCTATCCCCTGTAAAACTGTATTTGTTGTAGCAAATATTCCTTACTAACTCAGCCCTAACAAACAATCTGTATCTCATTCTTACAGAAAATAGGGAAATTAAGTTTTGATCCCAAAGCACCGCTGCTTGGTCTTGCCAAGGTTTAATCAGAACATGGTGCTAAGCACTCATTTAAGGAACGCACAAGAGCATGGCTTGAGAAATACACAGTGCACAAAGCATGAGGGGGTAGTTCCCAGATACGCTGTACCATTGAGAAAAGCCTGTGCAGTGTCACAGCTGGCTGTGTTTTCACAATGCTACTGCTAATACTGTCGAAGTAGTATGTGGGAAGCAACAGCTGGAGCAGAGAGACAGTCTCCTGCCTGTGTTCTCCTCTGGACCTACTGACGTCCCATTGTGGAGACTTAATGATCCCCTGCTGAATCTTTGGTGCTTTTTCTTTTCAATGATGACTAGTGGTTTTATATATCATAATACATGAAAGCTCAGATGGAGGCATCTTGCAGCTTACTGGCTTTCTAAAAAGTTCTTTGCAGCCCCTGTTGGAAAGCATGGACTCCTGAAGGCATCTCAGAGAAACTGAGTCCTAAAGTATGCTAACGTCCTTCAATTAAATGGGGCTATGAGGAACCAGATGTTGTTATATATTCTATTCTATTCTTTTCTATTCTATTCTAATAATTCAACCACCTCAATCTACTAATGATAACAGTTCTTATGTGTAGGATTTGTCAATGCATTATGGTCTCTTTTTTAAGGGCATTTCACAGGGAGAAATAATAACAATATTTAAGAAGAAGGGAAGGGAAGCTACAGTATGTGGGCACAATTTTGTCTTTTTTTAGGTTTGCTCTTAATAGTGCTCTTGCACTACTCTATGACCTGTTAAAGGCTTCTGAGATACCTATGTGGCGCTCAGCAAGGGAAATGTCCTCTCCAATATAAGAAATAAAAAGTAGGCTTACCACAACATGAAAAAAACCCCAAAAAACAGCAGAAAACAAACCTCTACTCTGAATCTGTCAGGGAAATGGAAGACAATACCACCATATTTTTAAAGTAAATTTGTTTTCAAGTCAGCTTCATGCTCAATTTAGTAGGATACAAAAGCAGGGTAGGTTGCTACCAAACCATTTTAGTCACTAAGATTTTCATGTGTGTGGGTTGTATAGGCTTGAGCCTTTAGTGAGTGAATCAGGTCGGAATGGATATTCTCCTTGGCTGTCAACAGAGAATCCTTCCAACCTAAATTATTGTATGATTCTGTGATTATGTTTGACTTTGCTATGGACCCAATTTCACAAATACTCTGTCATCCCTACTACGCTGCTCATGAATATTAAGAAGTCATCACCTTGTAGACTCAGACCTTCTCAGTGGACTCTCTGCTGGGTCAGTATTTTAACTAACTCATTTCAATCATTTCAGTGGCCTGACATAAATATACTGCGTTGGAGAACATCTCTCTAAAAATAAATCTGCACTGCCGTTTGCACGAAGTCATTTTTTCCTGTATTATCATGTCACTTCTAACCTAGATAACAAATCCCTGAGGGCAGTGGTCATGTCTGTATTCTTTTGTAAATCACTGTGCACACCTGTGTTTTGCTGTAGAAACATGTTAAATAATAACACCTTTTAAAGGGTTCACTGAATTATGAGTAGTTGTAAGCACTAAGCAGGTCCTATACCTGGGCATGCCAGAGTGTCTGAGGGTGGGTGTCTGTGGGTGCAAATGTCTGTGTATGTTGCAGATGAAATTTCAGCTCTTGCTTCAGAATTTCTTGAGGCAATTTAGTTAAATCACGAATGTTACCTCAATATATTGTGCAGAGCGTATTAGTGGGCCAGTACCACTTTGCCATAATTATTGAATTACAGCTATACTAAGATATACAGATATACTAAGTGATACACAGCTGAAATTGGTGTTAGACACAAACCTTTGTGTCTATGCAGAAAGGTAGTCCTTGCTAGAAGTAGTCCTTGCCTTAAAAAGCTGCATCGTTCAGCTGGAGAAAGCAACAGAAGAGAGATACCATTACCTCCCTTTCACAGGGGTACAAGGAAGTTAAGGCATTTATCTATAAGGCAGAAGGACCTGCAAGAGCACAAGCTGTCTTCTTGTTGGATTCTCTTTGTGGGGAGGCCACAGAGGAATTTAGCTGTAGACTTCTCAACTGACAACTGAAATACATACTCAACCCTGTTTTCAGGGAGGATGTCCATGCAGCTGCATGGTGGGACAGGAGAGCTCCAAGAAAGAAACAGCAGCTCCTGGAACTGGGACTTCTCTGCTCTGCTCTTCCACATATTGTTGTAGCATAGTATTGAACCAGTCATCTACTTACAGAGCCATAAAGGGATTTGGGCACAGCAATGCTCAGTATCACCATGCCTGCCAGAGAAATACATGGCGCTTAGCGTCCACTCCTAACATTCTGCACTCACACCTCCTCACATGCCATACCTGCATAGCATTAGATCCACATCCTTTCTTTACTTTTAATTTGAAAAAAATAACTGCTATAAGTGTCTTGCCAGAATTTTTGCTGAGTTTGCATTTGCTTCTGTTTCAGAGAGATGCTAAATGTTTTCATGTCTCCATTTGGAGTTGATGACAATTCTTGACTCCTAGTAGAACATGTGCAACTTTAAGCAGGATCTTAAAAGCTGGCTTCTTCTATTTGTCAGCATAGATTTTTTTCTTGTACTCGCTTCTTATGTTAGCCAACACAATTCTTTGATATACATATACATTAATCTAGAAATCCCCTTTTGGAAACACGTACAACGCAAGAGCAGTAGCAAGCAAGCCTAGCCCAAAGACATTTTGCAGGTATGAGGTACTGTACTCAGGTTAGATGCCAATGTTTACAGTATACAAAATTAATTAAATCTATAGGGCAAGAGCTAGACACCTAGAGCTAAATCTGCAAAGGGATTTTGGCTCTAAAGCCTGTCTTTTAGATGTTATGCCACCTAGTATTTTCCATGTGGCCAGGATAGGAATCCAGCCTTGCCAAGCACTGAAAGAGTTAGACACAAAAAAGCAAGACTTCCAGAAACTATCAAGATGCATGGGGAAGCCCCAAAACTGAGAGCAGAAAATGCAAAGAAAGGGAGAGCGTCTAAACTTATCCCATGAGAAAGTTAAGCCAGATTTCCCTGCACAGTGAGCCTTTCCAACTATGCTGGCAGCAGTCGTCTAAGCATAATTGCTGAGGGCATATGGTGGTTTTAGTAAAGGACATCCCACCCTTAAAATATTCTACTATCAGTCCATTATCCTCTTTTATATTCTGACCGGGGAAAAAATATTTCATTACATTAAAAGCCAGAAGACTACTTTGTTTGTTTCACTGATTAGGATAAAGGTATTCTACCTTCTTCTAGTGTATTTTTCTAGTTTTTTTCAGAGTATCATTTAATTTGATTCTATCAAGTACAGAATTAAGATGATTTTATATAAAATAAAGTACTAATTCTGCCTAGTCATGACATTTGTAAAATAAGGTTTATGAAGAGCAGCAATATCTTTAATTAAACTGCATCACATGCACTAGACATCGTACTTCATCTAGGCAGGATCTAATAAGTAAATATTTACTTAAAGTATTTGTCAGATTTCCAATCTAAATCCAGAGAAATATCATAAAATGGTATAATGATTTGTCACATTGTATTTTTTCACTGCAACAGCAATAAAAGAGGAGTATTAAATAACTATGAAATAATGACATCTAGAAACACCTCGATCTACACACACTTTTGTGGTAATAGTGAATGTGGAGAAAGTACTGTCCACCCTCAGAAACAGTGACAGCCAGGCTGGGGGCTCTGAAAAGCATTTTAGACTGCTGGTCATGGAGAAGCAGCTCCTGTGTGCCTGGGGTAACAACTCCAGGCACAGAAATTGTTATGCTTTCATCTTGTCCAGTGACTCTGCTCTTCAAGGTGACCTCAAGTTATTCTTCAAAACAGTATAGACATAGACAAAAGATTATTTCCTATGCTTGACAAGAAAGGAAAAATAATTTGTATCAAATAGTGTACTGGAATGTTGCCTTTTTCTGTAAAGGGACATAGCAGAGAGGTTCTCGTTACATTTGCTGGGAATTGCTGTTGGATTGTCTCCTGGAGGGTAATTCTGCACATTGTTCATTAACACTGTCCTACAAATCTGTTGCTCACATAAATTCCCGGCACAGTTTCTAGTGCCTGGCAAGACACCTTAGAGGACCAACTCAATATGTCAAATTTCACAAGCAAATCTATAAGGTGAGCACTATCACCGGTGACTCACCACTCATCCTTTAGGTGTGAGGGCCTTAATGTGTTTCTCTGGTGCATTCTTGGCAAGGTAAGGTTTGACAGGTGAGATGCGGTGAGTCTTGATGTGGCTGTTTAGGATGTTACCACTCCCTTGATATCTCCCATGGTAGCAGAAGGACCGTGCATCATTGGCTTTAACTTACAGTCCAGCCCAAACCAACCATTCCTTGGCAGCTGCAGCGGAGAGGCTGGCTTTGCAGATCACCAGTATGAGCCTGTGTTCTGCTCTACTAATTCTGCTGCAGAAATCACATCTTCCAGACACAGGGCAAACAGCTGGGCACTAACCCCAGAAGTTACTGGTGTCCCCTGTCAGAGCTCAGATTTTGTGGAAAGCAAATGAGAAAGTTCTGGTGAAAGGGCTGAGTTAAAAATTACTTTCAAATTTGCTTAAATAATTTCCAAATGCTCTAGCACTGCTTGTGTGGCTGCATTCACATTTCTGATGCATTTCACTTGCCTTACAGTCTTTCTGGGAGGACAGCTATGTTCAGGTAATGATGTCTGCCCTTCTTGGTGTTTGAAGGGTCTTTGCCTGGTAGTCAAGTTTGTAACCCCAGTGAACAAGACACGGTGCAAATCACACATATGAAAGAGATTTAAAAGAGTAAAGAGCTCAGAGGTTTTTGGATAAATACACAAAGTTTAGATTCTGGTCCAAACCTCTCTGGTTTGCAAAATGAGTCTGGAAGCATCACAAGAGCAAAGTCTTTTTTTTCAGCTCTGGAGTTTCTGGTCCTGATCGGAGTTGGGAAGTGACAAGATTCACATAAACAAGGAAGAACTGTATGAATCTTCTCAGGACTCATGAAAGATACTGAATCAGCGTTTAATCTGAACCTGTCCAGCTAACCCTACCACTCAGGTTATCTTATCTAGTGAACTAGTGGTTGTTATTTATTTGTTTTGTGCTAAGCTTGTGTTTTGCCAGGTACTGAGCAAGCTTACCCTAAGATGCTGATCCACACCTGTAAGAGTTTGATGAAAGGGCGGATACCAGCCCTGTGAGTTAGCTGCCCTTTCAGCTGAAAAAACTAAGCGTTAGGAGGATAAAAAGATCACATTTCTAGCCCACAAAGAGCTTCCATTGTTTTTAAGTGCAACACCCTAGAGCTGAAGGATGAGTTTTAAACAAAGATCAGAAGCAAAATCTGTAGGTTTTTAAGGTACTCCAGCTTCAGACCAGGATCCAGGCTTTGTGACCAGCAAAGGAGGGACAAATCCCTTTCTGCAGTATAAATACAAGAGTATTTAAATAGATAGATTGGTATTAACACCAGTCTTTGAGATGCTGATTACATAAAATTATGTTTAAAAAACACTAGCAAGTGTCTCTACTGCAAATCCACCATTAAAATGAGATATGGGTCTCATTAAATAATCCCTTCAGCCCCCTGCTCTGTAGCAGCCCATTTCCAGATCTGAACTTTGAAGCTGACCCCTGTCTTTGCGATGGGCCAAACCAAAAGCCAGATCTGAACACCACTGAACTCTGGGAAAGTTCAAATCTATCGTTTGTGGTTCAGGTTGAGCTCTAATTAAAACAGACCAGTTAGAAAGGCAAATGTCTTAAAACCAAAACAAAACAACTGTTTCACGTGAAAAGTCTTGGATTAGGCTATATGGTACCAAGCAGTGTTTTTGTCTATCACATGATGTCATGTTCCTCTGGCTAACACCAACTGACAACACGCACATGCTGCTATATGAGATACTCCACGCAGACACTTCGAATTTAACTTTGAACAGGACACAGTATTCATGGAAACACTTCATGCTGCGCAAAAACCCGTCAGCAGTCTTACTGCCACTCAGATTTGAGGGTAATCTGCCACCTTTCAAACTTTCCATGCCCATCCCTAGTAGCCCAGTAGTCCAGGGTCTTTTAAAAACCAGTCTCTTGCCTTCTTTGAATGAAACTTATGCTTCATTATGTCAGCAGTATGTGGAATATTGCCACTAATCCCTGAAAACAAACAAGAAAGTGGTGCTGCAGAAACTTTGGTTGTGTAAGAGGGCAGGGAAATCCCAGCTAACTCTGCTGCTAAGAGGTCCTGTTTATATTGTAGTTAATACTACAGTGTCTGTAATAAAGCAACATGGTTGATCAATGGACAAGGGAAAAGCAAACAAAAGGGACGGGAACTCAGTTTCAGCATTACTGAACTGCCAAAGTAAAAGAAAATGGGACACAGCAAGGAGAAAAAGCAAGGGAAGGAGGGAAAAAGTGTTCAAACCCCAACGCTGGTGTCAGGATGTCACTGTGCACCAGTAGCTAGAAAAAGAGGGCCTTGGACAGGAAGATTTACTCAAAGAATCACAGCACACATCCAGCAAGCATACAGCCAGAAACTAGCAGTTACTGTCCCTGTGGGCTTTGTTCTCTCTCTTTTATGTTACATGTAAGTACTGAACATGTGAGTATTTTCTATTTGCAAAATTTGAGTTTAGGCTGTTTGTACACAACTACCTAAAGCTTCCAAACTTCCCTCTTATGCAAACTTGCCTAATAATCTTACCAGGCCTATTCTATTGAGATTTTTCAGTAGGGTCTTTTTTCAGGCCTGGACTCGCTTTCTAGAAGAACAAATCCCTCCACAACATTTCTGTCCTTTGCTTCCTGTTTGGATAAGGAGACCTTAGTGGCAACCATTTTTGTTTGAGGATCCCAGAGTACTTTACAAATGTTTAAGTGGAGGTTAGTCCACATTAATTAAGCCTTTCAATTCCCCACTGAAATTAGTCATCTTGAGTCTCCAGACAGCGAGGTATGAAGTGACTTGCCCAAGGTCACAAGAAAAGTATATGGCACAGCTGGGAACAGAATCCAAGTCCATTATCTCCTGGTCCATGCTTTAACCATAAAATGATAGTTCTTACATTGAACTAGGAGCCACAGGGTATGTGAAAAATGATAGGAAGGGAATTGTATTGAGCTTTTTGAGGTGACGCCTTCCTCTCAGCTTGGACAAAGAGAATAAAAAATGATTTTATCCATTCAGAATGAGTACTTCTCGGGTTAAAGAATATGTAAATGTTTTCACTCTTTGCTCAGAGGAAATTTTCTGTTCAGATGTTTCTTTACTGGTCAAGTTGTAGTTAGAAGAACAACCTTTCTAATTAATCATTCTCTAGCAATATATTAAATTCTATTTACAGCATCCTATAAAACATACCAAAAAAAAAAAAAAAAAGAAAGCAGTAAAAGATACATCTATGCAAAGGAATGACTCACAATATTTTCTTCTGCATCAATTTTGTAATGTTCATGAAAGAGGCTTACCAGGAACCTACATATTACTTTAGAATATTCTTTAAAGCAAGAAGTGAAGTAGAATGGGAAGAGAGACCTATTCGTGTCCTACACATAACAATGTATTGATTTACAGCAAATCTAGTTGAAAGAATCACATGATCTTGTGACATTGTGAGAAATATGGCAGAAAATATGTGCTTGTCGACTTGCGCTAATCTTTCTCTGGGTATGGAGCACCACAAGTGCTTAGGAATGAGAAGCAGTTAGAGAATAAAAACCACTTCACTGTAGGAAAGTTCACCACCTTTGCTATGCAGTTAATAAAATACCCCATGTGTTTTCTCCTGGGATACTGGCATTGGCAGTTTTCCAAAATACTGACTTAGACATCAAGACTATCCTTCAGAAAGGCACTGACCTCAACCTTCTCCCAGCTACTTACCATTAATAGCCAGAACTAGCCCAACTTAATGAAACAGCAACGCACAGATGCTATGTGCTGACCACTTCCGATTCTGGAGCCAGCTCATTGCCATTCGCCATTACCAATTTTTCCTGCTCCTGGCCCATCTCTTTTTCTTTCCTTCTCCCTTTACATGTATTCATAGATCTGCTATGCTCTTTCCCACTTCCTCATGGCCCTAGCCAGGCAGTTGAAAGGCTTCCATCACAGGGATTGAAAACATACTCCATATTAAATGTAACAGAATAGTATGACCAGCAGGTCCATGTTTTAAACACATTCAATTCAATTACAGCTGAGAATAAACAGCAGGGGAAGCAACTTGATGGTTACTGGAGGCTGTGGCTACCCTTTCTTGTGGAACATGTCTCTGTCACTTGCTAAATAGGTGCACCATCTGGTGGCAATTTTGGACTCCCACTTGTTCTTAAATTTCCAAATAGCAGTGGTGGAGTTACGCCTGTGGTTGCAGCATCTTTTTTTGCCAGTATCTGTCTGAAAGTCATCAGCTAAGACAACTTTTCACGTCTGCTATGTGGGGCAAGCAGGTATATCAGAGGACCACATGCTCCCCTAAGGAATGTACATGGAGAGGAAGAAAAATTTCACAGACAAATGGAAATTAGACATTAGCAGGCTTGATACCTAATTAGGGAGTGTACTCTCCCAGGATAGTCGACAGGGACCTCCAGACAGTCATGCAGTCAAACCAAGATCCAAATCACCCTCTGGAAGTGCTTCTCTCTTCTTTGACCATACAAGGAATACAGGCTGACTAGGTTCCTATCTTAGACATCTCGTGCAAATGCCTGGAGCTATGTGGTATGAAACTGGGCCAAAGGAAAGAAGTGAGGAGGGGGCTCCCCATTTTTCTGTCTTTGTTGTCTGAAGCCCTTTAGTTCAGCAACAGAGACAGAAACCACTGCTGCCTCTTGTGCCATTCCCCTTAGGAACTGCAAGGTTGCATTGACCATGTCAGATGGGACATTGTGTGGACACCTCTTCTGAACAGGATGGGTGGAGGCTGAATCAGACAAAAAGCAAATTTCCATGTTGTCCTGAAGAAATGAGTGAAAAGGTATAAATAAATCATGATCCATGAGTAAATTTTGTTCGTTTTAGCAACTTGAATAGACCTTTCCAGTCTACAGCAGTTCAGTCCATGTCTGTTGAGCTTCTGTCTAGAGATAGAAGTGTGTTCTCCCAGTGCACCAGTGAGCTTTCTGGGGTGAGAGCAATCTACTTAAAAGACTCCTCAGCCATTCAAGCCCACTTTTTACACTGACACCGGTTAAGTCTTAGGAATCATCTTTCTTTCACTGTCCCAGAAATCAGAGGTTGAACCTCTGCAGTGAAAAGCACATTATAGATTGCAACAGATATTACACTTGTGGATAAAAGCTGTCTGCTAGATCCACTTAAATCCTAAGGCCAAATCTGATCAAAATTGAATAGGTGTGACACTTTTTACTAGCTGAAGGACCCATTGTCCGCTCAACCTTGCACGTTGGCTTTCACTAGGACTTCTGTATTCTGCAAACCATTGGGGCATGCATTTAAAGTGAAAAACTTTCAAGCCCACTTGTACTTTAATAGAACTTAAAACAGAGGATTTAAAGTTAAGCACATATTGGGTAAACAGGGTATGACTAAAATTGTTGGTCAATTTGAATCTTGAGAGAATAGCTACCTTAGCATTCCATGCTAGATTCGGGTTTTTTAAGTGTCCAAATATAGATAATATAGTCCTCTCTCTTACTAGATTGCTTTCATTTTAATTTGACTCTTGTATCAGCAACAGTAATATTACACTTCACAGTTACGGACATACAATACGTCAGTAAGAAATAAACTACAGTCACAGGTAATTTAATGCAATCCTAAAAAGTCAGGCACAATACTCAAGAAGGAAATTTTAGCAATTAGAAAATAAGATATTTGTCAGACATAATATTTTGGAATAAACCAGCTGCTTCATTAGAAAAAGAAATTGCTTGTGACTAGAGACAGGACAGCAAACTACATGGATCAGCGATCTAAGCCTGAATGCTAGAACATTTGTTTGCAAACCAAAATGTACACATCAACAAATGCTGTGTTTTTTGTAGTGTTTGTGCATGCCTCTCTGTGCATTTCAAGCCTTCCAATTTAGAAACAGATGGTTTACCAAACAGAACGTATCCCAAAGAACAGAGGAGGAAAGGGAGGGATGCTGCTACACATGTAACTCTGAAGTCTAATGTTATGTTTAGCCTGTCCTGCCTGATGTAGAGGTTGAACTAGATGACCAAACCTATCATCTGTAATTCTAGGGAAGAGATTTTGACAACATAGTTAACCGCAGTAGTAAAACTCAAGGAATCTCTAAAGTCATTAGAACCCCAAGTTATTACAGGATCGCGTACTGGCAGGTTAGCTGCTGTCCCACGCCACCTGTCATCTTACGTGAAGAATTTTCCTTGCCACGGCAAGATTTGGCAGTACCTGCCTGCTTGCAAAGTTGCTCTGGTCTTAAAAAATCAAATGTTGTATAGTTGATTTCCATTTAACTAATGAGGTTTTAGCTGAGCCCCTACTATGAAAATCACCTCCCATTTAAACTTCTGCTTGTACCCAAAAGCCAGGAGCCACTAGGCTGTAAAATCCTGGCTCTGGTGAAAGCAGTGCCAAAATTTCTACTGCCAGCAATAGGACCAGAATTTGGCCCCTGTCATTTTGGATCAAGCCCAGCAGCATGTTACTTAACTTTAAATGTTATTTGCCTTCCTGTTTCAAGCGTGCATTACATTGTAAGTCATTGACTAACAGGACTGGGACACTGGAAGTAACTAATTGAGTCAGCAGCTATGGATCATTTGTAGCCAGCAATTTTATTCCAAAGTGACATGAAAAAAATGACATTAAACGAAAATTAACCTTCCAAGTGAGGCACTTGGAAGTAAGGACATGCCAAACTTAATGTTGGCCTGCAAAGTTAGCCCTGTTGTGTCCAAATTATGAAATAATAGCCTAGAATTTGCATATTATCTTTTCCACAGGACCCCTGACTCACTCATCCCAAGGCAGACTGTAAAGCAACATGGAAAATTTTATCCTGGGTAGCTAAAGACAAAGTTAAAAGCAAGAGAAAAGGAGGATTTTTGTTCTGGCCAATGCTGAGCAGGAGATGATCAGAGTTACAGGTCATTACAGACTCTGCCTATAAAGCTGCATTATACATAACGGTAGCCTTTTCCACTACAGCTAATCACATATTTATTAGGATGATCGCGTAATGCCAAAAACCATGAGTACCCGCCCCTTTCCAAAATATTTTTTCTTTTCCATACCGACACTTAAATGGAGCTATTCCATTTAATAAAAAACAGGTCCATTTAGTTTTAAGCCATTGAAACAAAGTATTAAACTGCATCCCCACATCAGTCCATTGGGTTTTGAGAGCATAATGGCTTTTTTTAACCTGAGGTATAAGGGCATAGGAAGTGTGTCACACTACGTGATGTCTCCAATCAAGCTGTGCAATGTGTTATGGAACCATATAGCTTAGAATACAAACGGAAGCATGCAAGAGCAGAGCTCATGAGATACAGAGACTTGGGTCTCCACAGTTACAGTTCCCTGCATCAATTTACATCAATCTGCCTAACTAATTTAAAATTAAGTGCACTAACAAACCAAAATGGAGTTGTTCAGAGTCAGGTATATCAGTATATTTTAGTTTGAAAATGTCTACAGAAAAACATGTATTCCAAGAAAACCTTCATTTTTATATGTAAAAAATTGAATGAAACAGAAGTTTTAAAAGTTAGCATTTCCCTCAGGATGGAAATTCCAGATTTCATTCAGGTCAACATCTACCATTTCTCATCCAGCTGCAAGCCACAGAGAGTTCATGAAGTAATTGTATTAACATATTAGCGCTTTGTTTAGAGTAAGGATGTCTGCCTTTTAAAGCAAGTGTGCTGCCAAAGAGGTAAACATTTAAATGGCAACAATAACATTTTGACTTAAGAAAACTGTACTTTTCTTCAAAATCTTGATCCTTGAAGGACAAAAAAAACCCATGATTGAGCCGCACTTGAACTACACAGTAATACCTTACAAAAAGACTAGGGACTAGAGAATAAAAATTGGGGGTTACAAAAATTTGTCTATTCATGGTTGGAAATAATTATGTATGCTACAGATTATATATGCTAGATATTTCTTTTATAGAGATACAAATAAAGAGATAGAGATGATAAAATTAATGTAGCAAACCAGTCAAACAAAATTTATTACTGTCAACTCATAATTACAAATGGTACTGTTCATTCATGTTTGTCTTTTCATGATTTGCAGTGTGTTTTGAGAATATTAATTAAGCCTCACCAGATCATTATGAGGCTTTGGCATCTAAAGAAATTTTTAAAGCACAGAGAAATTATCACACAGAAAATTTTAAATTGATTCACTAAGCTGGCAATCCTCCATCCTCTCAAAATAGGATGTTTCTTTAATACAAAAGTACTTCCTCAGAATAGAAAGATATTTTTATTTTTCTAAAAACCTCCAAGTCAGAGAAACCTACTAAAATGAAGAAGAGCCTGAACCTGCCACTCTCACAATAGGCTGTCTCCTCAGTTAAAATAATATAAATTCTTAGCACAGTAGTTGTTTCATAACTTTTTTACCAATCCTTCCCAACCTCAGCTGCTGCCAGCTGGGAGGTTTATTTTCTTATTCTGGTTTGGGTTACTGTCTTGCTTTGCTACTTGTGATAGTAAAAAGCTTATCCACCCTTCTACAGCCAGAAAGTATGAACTGTTTGAATAAATTCTTTCGTTTCCTCCAAAGATGATAATGCAAACTAAAATAGCCCTCTCACTAACTTTACTTTGCAACAACTAGATTATCACAGATTTTTTCCCACTGTTTGCTTTCTGTCAAAATGAATTGCACTGGAAAAATTGTCCTTTTAAGGCAGCTGGCATATAGTACCTACCTTACTGCCTGTATGGTAACTAATAGAAGTGCGCCGGTCTCTAGGTGGAATAGCCCAGCTTTGTTCCAGCATGGCCTTTCTACCTTTGTAAGGCAACTTGTGGGATAGTCACTGACATAATCTTTCTGCAATAATATATATTTAAGAAGCTAGAACAAATATACTGGATATCCTTAAGGTTAAGGATATTTTTATTTCTCCTTCCAGCAACAACATGTCAGTTGTGAAAAGAAATGCGTTGTTTGAGACATTTTAAAAGAAGACTTTGCAATGAGTGTTTGCAGTTTGATAAATCTTTCCTGCAAAATGAGCACATTGAGGATGTCCTCAGATTTGGGGTTTTTTTTCTTTTTACCAACTGCCTCTGTCTGCCTGCCTGCCTGTCAGTTTTCCAGCTGGTATGGGTGGTGGTTCACTGTGCATGTCTTCTTGTGTGGTTGTTTGGGTTTTTTTTTTAATTTCAGCTTAATAATGAGAAAATTCTCTCTCTAAATAACCAAGAATTATACATCTTGTTATATGCTACTGTGCTTCTATTAAAAACTATGCATGCATAAGCCACAGATCATTAAATTTGCCGTGGTATTTATAGCATCTAATAGTTTTACTAAATCACACTTGTAAATGTAATGGCTCCACATGACATTTTGTGAAATGGACATCGGCAGTCACTCCAAGGTAGCCATGTGAGTAATAAAGACCCAGTCTGTATTGCTCCTACATGTTCTTCTGGAAGTCATACACAGTCCTAGTACAGATTTCAGCTGATTGAATGTATCCTGTGCACCTCTCTCCTGGCATCCCAGGCAGCCTACCGCACCAGGAGTTGAAAGCTGATGCCAACCCCTGAGAAGCCACCTCTCACACTAGAATGTTTTGTTTACCATATCCTAGCACCAACACAGATATCCGGTTCAAATTACTGAAAACAAGTTTCTTTCTAATCAGTTGCTTGAACGCTCAAAGGACATTGTTGTCTGGGACCATGCCATAGGACAACAACAAAAAAACAGAAATTTTTCTGCATTAAGTCCAAAAGCCACTGTGCAATTGAGGTTCACAATAACTGACAAATGCCTAAACCAACCATAGCACCTACTGCTATGACAAAGATAATTACTGCCTTTCCGTCAGTGAAGTGTGTACCCTGCTCTGTATCATATTTAAAATAATCTAATTCCAACTCATTTTCCCCCTCCAAATTGTTTCCAGCTGTACGATTCCTTTCTTTCCCCCATATTGTTTTTATTGGATATAACGCAAGTCGGTAAAGATAGATTTTCCCATAATAAATACACAGATGTTAGCATAATAAACATACAGTCAACCTGATATATGAATATTACTAAGCGTTAATAAATATATAACTAACAACATAAATTGATTAAACAATTGGAAAATGAGAACATAAAGTAACAGAGAAAGAAATGGCGGAAGGAAAGAGAGGCAAAAAGTGAGACAGAAATGTACTTACTTTAGGCAAACTATCTGGATTTGTTTATAGTTCCCTTTATTGATTTGCTGATAGCATTAAAGCACAAGTATGGTTGTAAAGCATTCCTAAAAATGCTGCCTGTCTTCATATATTGGAAGTTTTCTGCTCGTACTGAAAGTCAGGCTTTCCAAGTTGGCCAACTCATACCATACTAGACACTACTGTGCTAGATTAATGTATCTGCTTGGACATGAATTTCCATTTTTGGAGAATAATGAGCCTCTCTACTCCTCCCATTTTTGGTAGGAAATTTTTATGAACATTTGGCATCTCGGTTAAACCACCATCATAGCCCAGAATAAAAATGACTGGATTCATATGTGAGTCTGAATCCAAATTTAATTAAGCCTATATATGGCCTGAACCAAGAATAATTTACTGACTGATGTCCCCTCAGCATGCATGATAAGATGCCAACCATTTCTCCTTGATGCCATCACTTACATATCTTTCATGTCCAATTCCCATGTTCTTTCAGGCCTGCAGCTAAAACACTGGGATCCATTGTGGACTTAGTTACCTATTTCCAGTGCAAATACAGAAAGAATCACTTTTTTAATAAGTATCTTTCCTTCAGAAGATGTTCCCCTCCCTTTCTTAATCTTCTGTTTGAAATTATGCTGTCTTCTTAAGCAGTTAATGTGTGCATGTGTGCGAGCGCATGATTGTATATAACTGTGACGTTCAACTTCATTTTCTGACTGTGTTTCTCAAAATAACTTGCAAAGTCTTCTTCACCTGTAAGTTAATAAAATTTGTGCACAGATTTGGTTAGTCTTTAAAACTGTAGTTTCTCTTCCATTCCTCCCTCTTTCTGCCTGGAGAGTGGACCAAAAGTTGAGTGAATGCGTGGTGACAGGAAGCTTCTTAAGATGTTGTTCTTCTCCTAAACCTCCCGTGGTAAACAGGGCTTTAACCTCACTTCAGATGTATCCTTTCAACATGCCAGAAATCTACAGATCAATACAAAAGGTCAGAGATTTTTTTAAAAAACCTCAGAACGCCCTTGGGTTTTGCCCATCTGTCCTACTAGACCAGATTGCTCAAAGCCTCATCCAACCTGGTCTTGAACACTTCCAGGGATGTGGCCTCCACAACCTGTTCCACTGCCTTACTACCCATAGTGATCTCTTCCTGAGATCTAATCTAAATCTACACGCTTCCAGTTTGAAGCCATTACCCCTCGTCCTATCACTACATGTGACTAAACAAGTCACTCCCCAGCTTTCCTGTAGGCCCCTTTCAGATACTGGAAGGCTGCTATAAGGTCTCCCCGGAGCCTTCTCTTCTCCAGGCTGAACAACCACAACTCTCTCAGCCTGTCTTCATAGGAGAGGTGCTCCAGCCCTCTGATCATCTTCGTGGCCCTCCTCTGGACCTGCTCCAACAGGTCCATGACCTTCTTATGCTGGGGACTCCAGAGCTGGACACAGTATTCCAGGTACGGTCTCATGAGAGCAGAGTAGAGGGGCAGAATGACCTCCCTCAACCTGCTGGCCATGCTTCTTTTGATGCGGCACAGGATGCAGTTGGCTTCTGGGTTGCAAGCGCATATTGCCAGCTCATGTTGAGCTTCTCATCAACAAACACCTCCAAGTCCCTCTCCTCAGGGCTGCTCTCAATCCATTCTCCATCCAGCCTGTATTTGTGCATGGGATTGCCCCGACCCACATGCAGGACCTCGCACTTAGCCTTATTGAATTTCATGAGGTTGGGATGGGCCTACCTCTCAAGCCTGTCCAGGTCCCTCTGGATGGTATCCCTTCCCTCCAGCTTGTGAACTGCTCCACATAGCTTGGTGTTGTTGGCAGACTTGCTGAGGGTGCACTCAGTCCCAACGTCCATGTCACCAATAAAGATGTTAAATAATACTGGTCCCAGTACTGACCCCTGAGGAACACGACTGGTCACTGGGTGCCACTTGGACATCAACCCATTGACCGCAACTCTTTGACTGCAGCCATCCAGCCAATTCCTTATCCACTGAGTGGTCCATCCATTAAATCCATGTCTCTCCAATTTAGAGACCAGGATATCATGCAGGACAGTGTCAAATGCCTTGCACAAATCCAGATAGATGACATCTGTTGCTCTCCCCTTATCCACCAATGCTGTAACCTTGTCGTAGAAGGCCACCAAATCTATCAGGCACAATTTGCCCTTAGTGAAGCCACGCTGGCTGCCACCAGTCACCTCCTTATTTTCCATGTGCCTCAGCAGAGTTTCCAGGAGGATCTGCTCCATGATCTTGCCGGGCTCAGAGGTGAGACTGACCGGTCTGTAGTTCCCTGGGTCTTCCTTTTTACCTTTTTGAAAATGGTGATTATGTTCCCCCTTTTCTAGTCAGCGGGAACTCCAACAGACCGCCACGACTTCTCAAATATGATGGATAGTGGCTTGGCAACTACATCCGCCAGTTGTCTCAGGATCCATGGATGAATCTCATCAGGTCCCATGGAGTTGTGCACTTTCAGGTTCCTCAGCTGGTCTCAGACCTGGTCTTCTCCTACAGTGGGTGGTACCTCATTCTGCCAGTCCCTGCCTTCACCTTCTGCAACTTGGGCAGTGTGATCAGAGCCTTTACCCATGAAGACTGAGGCAAAAAAGTCGTTGAGTACCTCAGTCTTCTCCATGACCCAGATGACCAGGTCTCCCGTTTCCTTCCTGAGTGCGCCCACATTTTCCCTAGTCTTCCTTTTATCCCCAATATACCTATAGAAGGCTTTCTTGTTGCCCTTGATGCCCCTGGCCAGATTTAACTCTATCTGAGCTTTTGCTTTCCTAACCTGATCCCTGGCTGTCTGGACAATTTCTCTATATTCATCCCAGGCTGTCTGTCCTTGCTTTCACCCTCTGTAGACTTCCTTTTTCTGTTTGAGATTGTCCAGGAGCTCCTTGTTCATCCACAATTATTATTATCCATAATAGCAATTGTTATATCATTAACCAATTAATTTGTGAATCCATTTGTTAAAGAGGTAATCTTTAAGGAGGTAATTTGTTAAAGAAAAAGGCTTACAAGCAAGAGGAATGAGTGGGGAGTGCAAAAGATGACTTTATGTGAGAAGCTGGCATGAAAACTAGGGATGGGTGCAGGAAGGTGACAAATACAAGTATGTACAGGGATAGGATGAGTAAAATGAGTGTAATAGTGACTTTTCTTTGGGGATGGCATGGTACTCTGGAAAAGTTCCCAGCTATAAATACACAAAAAAAAGCTATACACAATGCTTAGCTAATTTATCCCATGCTACATCCTTTGTTCATGCTACTAATTTGAATCTCTCTGTTGTTTTTTATCTCTGGCTGCTATAAATCTTTCTCACCAACATGAATGCCCCATGCCTAACATAATTTCTACAATTGTTATTCTGCCCTCTGAACTATTCCAATTGTTTTTAATACAGACTCCCAGCTATTATATAGGTAGTACAGTCCTCACTCACTGAAGTACCTCTTTGAAAAAATAGCTCAGCACCCATCCATCTTAGCTAACTTAGTGGCGATTCCCCTGGCACGGTAGGATCTCCAGAAGTCACGAGGGTGGACATTTGCTCTTGTGTCATGCCTTCTGGCTGCTGCTTGGTTGTGGCTGGAAGACATGCAGAATTGGAGCATAGTGGCACCCAAGAGGTGGTGTTGGCCACAGATGCACAGCCATTGGAGAAACCTCATGTTGGGTGAGTCTAGAGGTTTGCTTTGAATGGGGGAGGGAGGAGGTGGAGGTGTGCTGCATCAGAATACGAGTTAGAATAACCATAAATCTGTACTTGTCAGTGTTAGTGGTAGAGCCTTGGCCCAGAGGCTAAAGAGTAGGCTTTCTCTTTCCCATACAGGTAGAGAGCAATTACTATCACGCTATCATAGCTTACTTGCCCTCTCCATCCTGTGACCTGAATAACTTGCCTTGATTATTCATCTGCCTAAGTGGTTCTGGGAAAAAGCTAGATGAGTTTTCCTTTGAGGAGAAGTGAAAAACATGCCTGTCTTTTTTAGTCTTAATCCTTTCTTCAGTCTGTTCAGGCAGAACCAAATGTCTGGTTTAGTGTTTCTGTACGTGTCAGACACAGATGTGTTTTGTTACACATGTGAGTATTTATGCTTACAAGTGTTTTGTACCTTTAAGTGGTTTTCTTTTTCAAGCTTTGTCCTTTTTTGACTTTTTTCCCCATCACTACTGTAATAACACGACTTCCTAAACCCTATCCTTTTCCTAGATACTGACCACATCATCTCTGGGTGCTACTCCACTAATAAAACAAATAAAGACCTGTGGATTATGGGATCCTTTATAGACCTGCATGGAACTCATCTGGCTGAGCTGGCAGGGGTCATGTAAACCTTCTCCATCCGTTAGAGTTTGTGTGGTTTCACACCCAACAAATGTCAAAGCAGAACTCAGCTGCAACTGCCAAGTTTCATCTGTGTTTAGTTTAAGCCATAAAAGAAGCCACCAAATTCCACATCAGTCATTTCAGATTGCAAGAAACCACCCAGGTTCGGTGAAGAGGTCAAGAATCTGGTGAACGTTTTGGCGAATATGGCCTGAACAGTGGCTCAAGAAAACCTTGTTTTTTTCAAACTTTGTGTAGTCTGACCAACCTGATAGCTGGTCCATCCTGATGCCAAACATTTTTTTTTCCCTGTAGCTCTTATTTTGTATAGAAACATGCCAAATGAAAGCACAGGCATGACTTGCTATCCTCTTTAGGCATTTGGACTGCACTCACTTGCAAGGTTTCTGAGGATGAAAGGAGTCTCTCTGGTGAAAAGGATTATTACTCATGAGTACAAGAACCGAGCCAATGAGGTGCCACAAGTTTCTCAGCTTGAAGAGGTGAGCCAAAGTGGTGAAAGCCTTTTCACCAGGAAGCTTAGAGATGACACCAACTCTGGTACAACCCTCCAGAGTGTGCCTCTTCAAGGATGTAAGTGATCTCACAGAAGAGGACTTACTGTCTAAGGGTCAGAGCATGTCTGCAGGCTTTGGCAGCTCAAGACAACATAGCATGAAGAAGTACAACGGTAGCATGCTTGGCAGCTGTATATTTTCTGGCAGCAACATCATTTTGGACATCAACTTAAGACAAACAAGCATAAGACCAACCAAGGAGGACCAGACCTGTGCTTCTAATAGTCAAAACAAGTGAATTGATGTTTTTCTGGTTCACTTAAAGTTGAAGGTAAAAAGTCAAATGTTAGGTTATTTCCTGTACATGGTGTCTTGAGAATGTTTAATGCCTTCCACTTACACTCTTTTTAAGAAACAAAAGTTAGGCAAGAAGTATTATCTAAGAATTAGAAATATCTTAGGATAAATGTGGGAAGAGATACTGATAAGCAAATTCCTCACCACCAGATTTTTGGCACCAAAAACAAATTCTACCAAACTTTTTTCTGAAGTTCAAAAAGTGCAGACTTTTCTTTTGCCGTTGATTTTGTTTATTGGGTCTTTTTGTTATTAGTTTTAGCCCTATCCACTTCTGTGATTTGGTGTGGAGTAATGGTCACAGAATATGACAGATTCTCTGTGGGTGTCAGTTAGTTCCCCTGATGCCACTGGATTTATTCATTTACAACACTTTACAGCTGGGCCACTATGCCCTTAAAAAGCCCAGACCTAAGCCAGACTCTCAGACTTGCATGTTCTTTGGAAAAATATTCAGTTCCATCATTGACTCAAACGTACCTCAGGTTTTGGCATTCCTTTCACAATGGTGTTGGAAAAAAAAATAGAGCCTTGTTCTCCAGTAACAGCTAAAGCACCATGTAAGTTGTTTCCTCTTTGCACAGATGGGATGAAATGTTATGCCTTTTTTTCACATAGTTTTAACGAGATCTTATGTCTGACCACATTCAGCTGTGTTGGAGGCACAAGACTCACCCGAACCATTGAATTCAAGAAAGAGGTGTCACCCAAAGAAGAACAGGACACAAGAAGAACAGGCTACAACCCCACAGAGAAGCTGGATGGAATCACTACAAAATGTTAGCCCAATACTTAACAGCAGACAGTATGGCGGATGGTAAGTGGGCAGCCCTTGGGGGAGAGAGGAAAGGTCAAGAATAGGCTCAGGATACTCAGCTGAGTGATGAGGAAAATAATGATCTCAGTGCTGGAAAACATGTGCATATTCTCTCCTATGAAATAATATCAGACATAGGGTAAATGGAAAGTGATCAATTTAACTTTTGCCAGCTAACAGTTTGACAGGCCACGGTCCTGTATTATTTTCTTTGAATAGGCTTCCCACCTCAAATCACTTGCAGTATTTTCTTTACAGTATGATAGCAACACTAAAATGGATATGTATCACTGCCGTATATCGAAAGGCCAGTGTCATATGCACTATACTTCCATCAGTTAACAGGGAGTCTCCCATTACTTAAGCTTTTGGAAGTCTGCAGAGGGATTTTTTGGAGCTGATTTTAGTTCCCTTGTGAATGGCCATAATATGCACTACAGTTATCACGGCAACCTCTAACAGGATGACAATTGGAAATATTTTTTTCATGGGGTGTGATGACTGTGTCCTTGGATGTCTGTGCAGGCATCTGGGTCATTGCTGGGTATGAAGTTGCACAGATATGTATGACTTCATCTAGAGATCACTAGAGATCTCCTGTCTCTTGCCAGTAACTTTTCAATGAGTGAAAACACACAGACCATAATTGTTCTGGGAGCACCACTGTTGAACTCCAGTAGGCAAATACCAGAGGGTTATAAACCTTTGCAGGACCGCAGTCAGAGAGCTAAAAGGAAATCAGCCCCAGCGCGTCACTTCAGCACTATGTTAGAGACACCCTTACCTACTCGAAGCTCTTGTCCAAAGACTGTTTTCTCTCCCAGCGCAGAGCAGTTCCACCTCCCGTACCGAAACTGGTACTGGCACTCATTGATTCCCATTTGTGCCCCTTCCCCAATCACAATGATGGCATCAGGGCGGCTCTGGCAGATCGCTCGCTGCCGAGGGGCCAGGCCTGGGATTTTGTTGCAGATGATATTAGCTCCTAAAGCCACCACGGATGACAAAGCTCTGAAGAAAAAAAAGCAGAAAGGCATGTTATAACCAAATTGAGGCCATTGATTGCTTTTGCCATGTGCTGCCGTGTGGCAGGCAAGGTGCGGGGCAAAAGAGGAAGGGTTGGAAGCTGGGTTCCTATAATTGTGCCAACTTATCTCAACCTCTCTGGTCTGGCAAAAGAGACGGGAAATCTTGCAGTAATTCCTGATCTGATTTGTGCCAGAAACAACAAAGAAATGGAATTTTGGCACTTCTACTTCCAGTCCTACACAGAGACATCAGCTGATGAGGCGTGGAAAGCAAGACATATTTAAAAGCAAAAAATAGTGATAATTGATTGTCTCCGAATCTCTGAAACTCATGTCTGCTTTGAATGGCTTATGTAGAGTCAGGCTCAGCGTTTTAGTTACTGCAGCCAGTTCATCCATCCCTCATGGGAAACTGTTAACCACAATTTAGAGAATGACTTGACGTTACCATCCCTCTTGCCCATTATTATACTCAGGGTATTGAGCAAATAATGAGGGATTACCAGTATAACCGTGCTTTTAGATCTGGCAAATATCATGGAGCACATAGGAGTGACCCTTAATATGTGCCATCCAGACTAGAAACATTTGTAGTTCTCCTTCTTCAAGTATCTTTTCAGAATTCATTATAAACTTTGCATGTAACTTACACCTGCCATATGTTTTCACTTTAGTGCATTTATTTTTCATTTTTCAGCCCACTTTTCAACATCTTTACAGGCTCATTTTTCAACATCTTTACAGGCTACATTTTAAGTGGTAATATTTTGAAAAAATAAGCCAACATGGGTACACGTTCAGTGATGCTTCACGTCGCATCTACCAAGTAGCAGCCAGGCCCATGCCGGGATGCTTCAACCGGCTCTGGACAAGTCAGCAGGAGCAAAGAAAGCTATATAGCTACATCAGTAAAACAGGCCTTGCTCAGCATGGTGTGATAAACCCTGCTGAGATAGCTATGCAACCAAAGCCTGGAAAAGCCCCTGCCTTGCTGCCCAGTTGGCTGTCCTGCTCCTCGACCGCCAAACCGGGGTGCCGAGAGCGTCACTGTTGCAAGGAAGCATCTCCACAAACCTTGTCCCCTCTTTAGCTTATCCCAGCCTGTATTGGATCATATGGGTGATTTCATTTTCCCATCAAATGCTGTTGTTGACTGCCTCTGTAACGTAAAGATGCTTGCCCAGATCATGCTGCAGCACCTTTGGTTTAAGTGGAGTTTCACAGTAACAGAAGTCACCATATATAAATAGATTAGTAACAGGATATAGACTAAATTCCCCATTACCTTCCTCTCCATCTTGAACACAGAATTAAGCCTTTCTTCTTAGTGTTAAAAGTTTCCCACTGGAAATGCTTTTTGGAAAATGCTGACTAAACAAAATAGAATAATTTTATAGGAATTTATCAACTTGGTCTCAAAGGTAACTGCAAAATTATATAAATGTTGCATTTCAACAAAATCAGAGTGTTTCATTTTGCCGTTTCAATAAACTACAGTAAAGCCAGAGCAAAAAGGGTGAAATGGAGACCTCTTCCCTGCCCAAAATGAAATACCACTTTTACTGTGGAATGGAAATTCCATGCTGATTCACTCTGCCTTTAATAGGTATTTGTGCATCTTTTCTGAAGTTAACAATCCATGAGAAATTCAGCAATTGTGTTTTTTTATTTATGACTTGGGGGTTTTTTATAGGTATAAAGACAAGGTATTGCAAACACAAAGCATGTATGCCATGTGGTGCTACCCATTAAAGAAAAATAAGAACAAAATGTAGTTGCAGCTCTGACCACTCACAGTGTTTGGAGCAGGGGCGCTCAGACCTGTAGCTTTAATTCATGTTCCTCTGGCTACTAGGCAACAAAGCTGGAGCATGAATTGGAACCAGTGAGTCCCCAAGATTCATGCAGGTTTTGAGCTAAGGTTTTGTTTCTGTCCCACTTCTACTTAAAAAACTGAATAAAATATTTAAATTATGATGCCATTAAATCAGGACTTTCCAAGACATATGATAATCTTAAAAAAAAAACATTATAAGTTTGATGTAGAGATAATAAGATTCTCTGACCTTTGCAATGGCACTTTGTATTTTAACTTATGGCTTCAAAAGTTAATGAAAATTACAGGGGACAGTATCGATACTTAATTTTTTAAAAATCAGGCACTTCTCAATACTGAAAAGTAAAAGTGTTGTTTTCTTTCATAGCTCATGTGGTTTTTATGTCTCCGACTTCAGCGACTTTCCACATCAAGTAGCATGTACGTTTTGAAAATGTTGTAGTAAAATGCAAAGAAAAGTAATTTTCCTTTATAGCTGATGTGTTGTATTCAGAAACACATACTCTTTGAAGACTCTAAAATGCCAGGACCTTTTCCCAAATCATGTTGGGATCCGGGTCTGGCCCTTGCATGTTTTTAAAGTTAGGATAAGGGAAAGATATCTTGTACAGAGTAAGTAACCTGAAGATGCCGGGGGGACAAGGGACTCCATCATTACAGCTTAGTCTGTGGTTCTGCCTGAGGGAGGCTGAAGGCAACCCAGGTCAGCCACTCACTGTCAGCGGGTCAGCTAAGGGAAAAGTGAATTTCTACAGCGGTTCCTCAGAGCAGAGCAACAGCCAGGGCTCCCTGGCAGCAACACCTCCCTGGCTCAGCATATGCAGCGGTTCTCCAGGTGCCTCTCAGGCTGTGCCCCATCCTTACCCCGTCCCCTCCACCTGGCTTTGCCCAGTTCTCTGGGACAGAGCAGGTGCCCAAGCATCCTGCAAGACCTCCCCATTCTGTAATCGATTTCCCTTGCAGCAGGAGCTGCTTCGGACGCTGATCCTTCTAGGAAAACCTAATCCTGAAGGAATCTGGGGTTGGGTCTTAAGAAACAGACATGCATAAGCATTCAAAATTTAAGTTGATGCTCAACACACACGCACGAGGCACACAGTTCTGGTCCCCTGGCTGCCCGACGGTCATTGACTGACTGAGGCCACACAACCAACTTACTGACAAAAATTATATATAGAAATTATCTGTATATGATATAAATATTTTTTTTAAAGATAAAAAATAAAAATACTGATAAAAGCTATGAGATAACTTTTGACATCTTTTTGTTAAAAGTACTGAGCCCTCACAGTTTCCACGATGATCTCAAGTTGAGCAGCAAAAATTTATGACTTTTAAAACAAAGGAAAGCAAGAAACAGTTGGCTACAGTATCTACCCCACGTATAATTTTTAGTTTAGTTGCTTCATCCATACACTTTGCTACTGTCTCACAATTAGGCTAAAGAGTGTATTCTTTGGTCTTTTATTGTTTTTGGAGAAGGCCTTGGTCAAAGTGGGTCAGTTTATTCATCCAGAAAATAAGCGTGATCATATCTGCCTCAGAAGGTATTGTGAGGATACAATTAATTATTATGTGTTTGTAAAGTGCTTTAAGACATTCCTCATTAAAAGAATTAAACTGCAATTATTGGGGGTAAGGGGGGGGTCTTAGTTTTATTATTATTACTTCCAAGGACTTCCCCCTCTCTGGCCTGAATTTACCAGCATATTCCCTCAGACTTGTTTTGCCTAGTTTTAAATTGTTACTATAATTTCAGTGCCAAAAGAAATGCTGAATCATGAAACTGAGGTTTTTGAAAACTTTATTTATATTAGAGAAATGCACCCAACAGCATTTCAAGCTTCCTCTCCACTATTTCTTGCGGCATTCCTCAGTTTGTGCGTCTGTCACACATTCAGAAGAGCTGTGCCGTGCTCCTGTCCCTTGGCAGGTTGAAGGAGAATGTTTTGCTTTATAAGTGTCAAAAGGCAGATACCCCCGTGCCACGTTTTGGCATCTTTTCCCATCTAATCTTTCTCTGAGGTGCAAATACCCTTGAGTCTTATCACAAGGAAATCCTGAGTGCAGCTTTTTGTTAAGATTTCTGGTGCAGTTTATGGCAATTGTAACTGTCCCACACTGCCACAGCCCGCGCATGCTTCGGAGTTTTATGTTGGGTCATCCACATGGGTTATCCGATTAAACATCATCCACATGGGCTATCCAACTAAGCAACCTTAGTGGAATACTGTCACATTTCCTCCTAAGCAACTAATGGTAGTGGCTGACATATGGAGAGTCTTCACCTTTCTTCATCACTTAGTCATTAATCCAAGGGAACACCAGCACTGAAACGGAGCAGTAGTTATAAACAGAGTTGCATCCGAAAAAAAAAAAAGAAAAGCTGACCTAAATCTGGGCTTGGGTAGGACCTTGCAGTTCAGACTTACATCAAACTAAACCTGAGGAGCCATGTTTTGGAAGGCTTGGTTTCTGCATCAGAATCCTGAAATGTCAAGTTTTTCATTCTTTGAAATAATAACTATGACTGCAGTCATAGCAAGCAAAAGTTTATGGCAGGGGGAGACCAAGTTTCAGCTTGTTTTCTGAAATGATGCTTGTTTAATTATGCAAAGACAAATGACTACTGTCACAAAAAATGAAAATTCTCCCTCAAAATATATTTCCTATTATGGCTGTGTCTTCTCTCTGGGACCTAAAAAACTACAGCTTTCCTTTTCACAGAGTTATGTGGAAAAATTGAAAGATCAAAACCATGAAAATTATTATATATTCCAAGCAAGTCATAAAAGTAAAGGTCCTTGAAAACACTTCAGAAATTAAACACTAAGGCCTAAAATCATGTTAGTTTTAAGAACACAAAATGTAACGCAGTATTGCTTGTCAGAAGGGAAATGTACTCCTCATTCATAATTTGCTTTCTTGAGTCTCTATTTCATATTTGCAAATGTAGGCATTTGCACATTGAGCACACTAGTCATTTCATTGATTTCAAATGTTACTATGTTCTTGCAACTTCAGATGAATTTCACGTACAGGAAGGTCATCACTTGAACTGTAGTTTATAGAGAGCCTTAGAGTCCTTGCACAAGTGGAAAATATATAAATACAATGTAAATCCTTAAAACGGACAGTTGTACGACCACATGGGCTACATGAGGAAAATCTTAATTTTTACTGTTGTAAGAAGAATCTGAATTTTGACAAAATGATGAAATAGAACTGGCTTCGTATAGATAAACAGCAGTAACTAACCAGTCTTCAGAGTTGTGCCCCAAGCTACAAGCACAGATGTGTACTGAGATTTCTCCAAAGAGTTTAAAATTCGGTTCTGACAAATATATGACAAAAGGAGATGTAAAACAGAGAGATTAAACCAACAACACATTTCATACAGATGAAGCACTCAACCAAGTTGATTTTAACCTTTTGATTTAAAAAAAAAAAAAAAAATTCCCTAAAAATTCTTCTCTACCAAACCTTGCTCCCTGTGCAAATAACATTTTATTGCAGGCCAGGGGTGGCTTCAAGAGGTATACTTTCTCCTCCAGCACCCTCGCTCATTTGTATTCCTGGCTGCACAGCAGCACAGTGCACATTTCCTCCCGAGCTGCCGAGCCAGCCTTACTGCAAGCCCTTTGAATAGGCACCCGTAGGGTCACCATGATCTCACCCCTAACCCTGCTACTCGATATTCACCTGAAGCTGCTGTTGGGCAGGGAGTTCATTTTCAGCAAGAAATGAAGGGATTTAGCTGCCCGAATCCCATTAACAGCAGAGGAGCTGCACAGCTTAAACCTCGGAGCACTGTACTGAAAACTCACCCCACCGTCTCTGATAAAAATCCCCATAATGGATTCTTTGTTAGAAGGAACCACCAAGATATTTTGTGGTGAAACTGCAACTCATCTGAAACACTACACCACTACTGAATGGTTTACTTAATTAAGAATTCCTAAGTAAATATTTTGAGCGTGCATCAGTTGCAGAAATTGGCAGGAGCGTCCCAGGCTCTGAATGCCATCTGCATATGTTTAGGCTTTCAATTTTGTTTTCCACCGCTGGCTTTGGGAAATCATTGTTCGGCGCATGTGTTATTGAAATGGAAATCAAATAGGGCTGTGTGGTACTGTCCTGCGGTGCACTCGTCTCTGCTGGAGCTCCAAGCCAAGCCTTCGGACCTGGGGCCATGGACAGCAACGTGTTCACTCCCAATAAATGAAAAGCAGAGATTTCTCTCAGGAGGTCACCCCAAAAAAAGAGCCTGCTAGATTATATAGGGTGATTGCTGGCATAGTCAAGAATGAAAGCAGTGGGATGAGTAAGCTCGAGGGTTGACTCACACAAGGGCATCCCAAACGCCTGCTTTACAGAGGAGTGGGAACAAGGGCCTGTACGCAATGGTGATGGGTGGAACATCAGCAAAGCCTTGTATTCACACACACCCCCACCTGCCAGGTGGGAGGCACAGGATGGCTGCTATGAAGCCAACAGGAGGAAGAAGGGGAGACATTACCTGGCAGAGAGATGTCCCCAGGTCACAGGGCCAGTGTGGCAGTGGCCTATGTGCTGCCCCTAGGACCCATGCTCACAGGCTGCACCCCAGCAGCAAGCACGGGCTCTGAAAAGGGGTGTCCTCAGGGCCCACATGTTTTTGTCTCCTTGGAGATGAAACTTTTACACAGTCCCTGTTGATGTGGCACTTACCCCACTAGTTCTCTAGTGTATACCAAAGAAAAGTTTACGCCGAGTACCAGAAGCAGCAGTGCAGGCATGAACATTATGAGCCAAAATTGAAACGGTAAAAGCCCTATTAGTCAACAGAGCACCCTCCTCTACAAGAAGGGTTTGTAGCTTGCACTGTGTCTTTAGTTGCTGCACAGAACCATGGGATTACCAGTGGTCTTGAGCCTGCAATGGAGGGTAGCTGGGGAGTGATACTCACTTTGGCTTCCTAACGCAAGAAGCTCCATCTGAAGGCCCAGGAGCCTCATCTAAATAGGGTTATGGCAGGGTAGGAGGGCTGGGAGTGGTTAGAGACAAAATTTGACTCTTCTACTCACCAGCTGTCACAGATCCCATGAGTGCTTGGTACCAGCGTTTTGCTAATCTTTACTGTTCATACCAGAGCAAGAGAAAGCAAAAGCACCTATGACTCAGGAGTGGCACGGTGTCTCCTGATAATCATTGCAAAAAATGACAATCCCATCTGATTGTAAGTTGACCCATATCTTATTTAGTGTATGGCTCGTCCACTGGAATATTTTTTATTAGTATTTAAGTGAGGCAACACTTGATACATAACAGCAGGATATCTTGAAGACCTGTTACATCACTAGTTTACCTATATTCAATTTTTTTATACCAAGGAAAGACCCATGGAAAACAGAAATGCCTCAGATGTTTCATATGTCCTATTGTATAGAACACACTGGCAACTTGGACATTTACATTTATATCGGACATTTACTCTCTTACAGCAGGCATTCTGAATTTGTATGGCAAACTACTATATAATAAGCTTTTTCTTTCTTGTCTCCAGTCACATTATTCTACAGGCATCTTGTTATATGGTGGAAAACATTCACATCTTGTATATATAAAAATCAATAAAAGTAAAATAGGATGTTAAAATATCTGAAATGTGGGAAATATTGATTCCAAAGCAATTTGGGTTTCAAGAAGCGTTTGGTTTGCTAAACCAGAGTAAACTGATAGGCTTTAGCAAGCTGTGGCCTGTGCTGGAAGCTGCAGGAAGGCAACAGCTCTCCTGGCAGGCACGGGGCAATTCGTGAAGGGCTGGAATATTCCTGCTTTGGTCTTGCCAGTGATTAAGGTGGTGACATACATGGCATAACTGAATTTAGCTGGGTAAGTTTAATGAAAAATGGTGTTGATATAAAATTATTCAATTCCTTTTAAAAACTCAGGGCCTTATCAGATTTAGAAATCAAACTGAAAGACTTCTGTTTCATACAATTTTTTTCTTATGGCTATATAAACACAGTTATCAGGACCTACCATTTCAGCTCTGCAAGCATCCACACACCTGTGTTATGCCCTGCAAAGTATCACGCAACTTCCACCATCAGTAACAAAAATGTCCATTCCTGAATGCCAAGACGCCTGCTGAGCACTTGCAGTTGGTATTGATGTCTAGCGTTATTCTTTGCCTTCCGCCCCATTTCTGTTTTCCTTTAGCACTAGAAAGAGTAATGCTGATATCTAACAGAAAGCTACAGAGTTGTTTGCTGAATAGTGATCCACCACAGTGGAAAGCAAAATTACCTTGCAGAATAACTGTGGTGGGATGTTGCAGTTCCCCCGTGGGGGAATACAACTTTGAAATACCAAGATGGCTGGAAGAGATAAGCCGCAGATTTTCGGTGTCACACAAAAACAATTCCATGTTATGGAGAAATAAAAATTTCACACTTCAACTTGTAAAATGCATGCTTTTGTTATGTTTTCCATCTAGCAAATAAGAATGAATAAACTCTCTCCATCACACATGACATACGCATAGATAAGTACATTTTCTGAACTTTGTTAATTCCAAGCCTTAATTAACCATAACTGCAGTGTATGTTTTGGCTTTGTCCAAAGTTTAGCAGACTGCTCTCCCCTCTGAAAAGGTTAAAAGGGGAAGAGAAACATTAAGTCCTTCAGGCAAAATCCAAGACTTAGCAAGACCTGCTTAATTTGTGAGATCTGATGAAAGTGTGTCACAGTCGTGGTGTGGCTCTGAAACTGTGGTAGAACAGTTCTTGTCACAGAAACATATATTCCTTGGTCAGCTCCGTCTACGATGTCTTTCAGTTAACAGCAGGTATGCATTTGTGAGTCTAAAAACTTAAAGATGGACTGTTGGTAGAATCTATGTTAGAATATATCCTTTGTTATATTTTTCACTTAAGTATAAGATATATTTTAATTTTTTGGCTTTGCATGCACAGGGTGTCCATGGATATGGTACAAAAATTGAAAGAGGAAAGCATGTAACAGTGGTTCCACAGGAAAGGAAGATACCTGCTTCCCATAAGGAAATCATCTGGCTTTACTGCTATGGGGGCTCAGGTAGGACCTCATTTTTGTTAGCCAAGATCTGAGCAGTCAATGAGAAAATTTCTGAAAATTTACTAATGAGCCATTATGTTGGAAAATGTAGTCTTTTGTGTTAATTTTAAGACTACACTGCAGTGGCTGTTAATCATGAGGGTGAAAGCATGTATGTGGCTTTAAGCTACACCTGGAAAGCCATACAAAGTAGTCTCAGAGATCCTCTTAAGTAAGGAAGGTGAAGAGGCCATATTGACCCCACACACAATGTGCAATTTGGACTAAATGACCACTGGAGGTTGCTATTTGTGCACAGATATATGACCACAAATCAAGCTGTCTGACTGGTCTTGACTTAGCAGCAGCAGAGAAAAAAAAGTTTTACTTTGTCAGTGAAATTGAATTTTTATACACTGAATACACCAATATACTCTGAGTCATGTTTTATTTCTTCTTTTTCTTTCCTCACCACAGTTTTCAAGGTGGTAAATCTGCTAAGGCCATGAGATATCAGGATGTGAAATTAAATAACAGAGAATCATCATAGAATCATAGAATACCAGGTTGGAGAGGACCTCAAAGATCATCTGGTCCAATCTTTCTTGGCAAAAAAAATGTTTGCATCCGCAAACAAAATTAAAACCAAAAAACCCATAGGCTTAATGCTGTCAGGTTTACTTACTGGCCTGTTTCTACAGCTGGAATGGGTGCATTGCTCAAACCAGTGGCAGCGTTTGTTGTTCCCTTCTGTTCTAAGTGTCCAACTTAAGGCAAGACTGATGTCTGCTAACACAGGGGATGAAGAGCGTGAGGTCTTCTCTTGATTTTTCTCTACAATTGTTGACTCTTTGGGATAACGCACCATCAGGGGAAGGGCAGTCTCTCCTGAGCAGGTATGCAGGAAGTAAGGACACGAGTGTGAGGACTGGGCGCATCCTTGGCAGTGCCCACATGTACCAGGCAGTTCGTTGGCTCCTTGACATACTCCCAATTTGGTTGCAAAGCCTTGAGCCCTAGACTTCTTCTTCCTCAATGGCCCACTTTCACCTTTCCCTCAAATTACACTAGTTGGCGTACACTCATTTATAATAAACACACTTGCATTGCTTCTAAGATGTGGGAAAAACTGGGAAAGAAACACAAAGTCCCAGAAGCAGAAACCATTGACCTCTCCAGGTTTGGCACAAAGGCAGCTATTCTTTGCCCTTTTTCAGAGCAACTAATTACATCACAGTTTCTCCTAGGTGATATGCTTTTTGAATGAAGATATTTTGTTTCTTGTAGTATTTTTCTATTGATTTAGAGACCCACACCCATTCTGTGGTTAGTACTGTCACGTTGCTACCAGTGAGCAAAATCCCATGTCACATCACTCAGTGGCATGTCAGCACAACCAGAAAGAGAGTCCACAGAAAATTACACAGGCACAAGCTAATGGAAGCAGCAAAGCGGCATCTCTTCAGTTTTAGGTGACATGGCAGATACAGTCTCCCTCCTGTCCTTGGTGTTGGAGATGCAGAGTAGTTGCACAGCCAACCCACCTCTCAGACCAGGGTACTTCTGCACCATCACCCAGCCATGAGCTCAGGCTCATGTAGACTTATCCAGACTAGCTTTAGGTGACCTGGTGGAAGTTGCAGTGTAACCACCTGAGATCGGCACGGGCTGATTGCCTGGGTACTTGTCCTGCTCCTGGACACGTTTGGCAACCAGGAGGTTGTGCTATGGCTAGACAGGTAGCTTTAAATGAGGTCACTAGGCTGGCTGCAACCTGAGCATGCTCCTCAAACAGAGGTGTCCTGAAAGTCCCCTTCAGCCTGCATAGCTGAGGTGAGATCTTGCAAAGCCTTGATTTAAAGAAGGAAAATGCTGTTAGGACCAGCCTATTAAATACAAGAGATCTATCACAGATTTCGATATGCTAGATGCATAGTTGACACCCTTCATGCTTTCCTCATCATGTAGTCCTATTTGCTTCAGTGGGAAATTTGCTATTAACGTGCAAGTCAGCCTAAGTAAATGCATCAGAATACATCCCTGCATGAGGATTTCATAGTAAACACCAAATTCCACCACACCAACCGAAGAGGTAGAAGCTTTGCACTGAGACAGATACCTAAAAATACAGAGTGCAGAAACACTGAATTCGGTAGTTTTTTTATACTTTTAATAAATATTTGTCTGAAAACAAAAGAAAAAATGGCAACATATTTTTGAACAAATATCAAATTGAATTTCCCTTGTAAATTTTTTTTTTAATAGCCTATTAGTGCATTACCTAATCTTGCCTTTTCTCTTCAGAGTCTGTTTGGTGATATTTCTTTCCCAGTGACAAAATTATTTGCAGCCTTTCTGCACCATCATAACTAACTGTAAGTGAAACTGCTTGCCATTTTTATGGAGCAGGTCTGTATTCCTTGCAACCAGAGAAACTCCCACTGGCTCTTGATAATCATGCAAAGAGAAATTCTGATCCATTGGATAGATAATTTATGCTTAACTTCCTTACATTAATTATCCCAATCAAGTTGCGAGGCAGTTTGTGTACGTGAAGTAATTCACGTTAGTAAGGGAACGAAAGAGGGTTTGGTTGTGAGTACACTACAAGACACATCAGATCTTCAGATCTCTTCCCAGGAGTTAGACTTTACTATAAAATGGCTGCAATCTGAGAAAGTCTTGAAGGTAAAAAAAAGGAGGGAACCCCCCCAGAAACTGTAGAATGTAAAAAATAGATTTCCTATGCAGATTTCCAAACGGTCAAAACATTATTGTACTCAGCATGTGGGCTTTCTGTGAACAGAAACACTGCGTTTTATAATCTAAACTGTCAACACTGGTGCAAAACAATGTAACACCCAACAGAGCTATCCATGACTTTCTAAGGTTTCTTTCAGCTGCCTATTTCAAAATTTTAATTTTGAGTGATGTAAGAGCCATGGTAAACCACACAGTAACTTTTCTAGTTCCCTGGCTCGTTGAGCTTATTTCAGGTGTTCAGAAGGATTAGCAAAAGCCATTTTGAGTTGTTTTTCCAGAGGGAGTTTCTAAATTTGGTAGGCAGCCATAAAAATCATGCATCTGTGTTATTATCCCAGTAGCCCGTGTTGGGTGTGTCCCTGGCTTTTTGCAAATCGCTATAAGCTTGTGAAAGCAGCTGGATGAAATACTTCTCCTAAAATCTTCTCTCAAAAGATCACACACACACACTGGCAATCATACATATGCAAGCATTTACCTGCATTTTTTGCTATGGTGTACATTGACCCCAATTAAGCTTCTTCTTGCCTTCAAACTGAAGATGCTGTTGGCTATGGGCACCTTGCATGCCTTCTTTCCTCCAGTTCTCTTTCTAAATCTAGTAATTCAAAGAAGTCCCTTTATGGCCATGTAATCCAAAGAATGAACATATTTAAAGAGGTAAGCAATAATAAACATTTGGGATTCACGGCTGAGCCAGCACAGGTGGTACTAAAACAGCTACATAAAAATGAAGCTTATAAAATCTGTAGGGTATATAGGCAGATGGTGCAGCACACGCAGTGTCAGTCAGTGAGCACCCAGAGCAGGTTAAGCATGGCTTAACAGCTACCTCTGTGTCACACTCTAGTCTTCATCTTCTACCAGCTTCATACTCTTAGATAAATGTTCCTTCACTGCTAACAAATACTTACTCTGGTGTTTTCCCAATTCCGTCACTCTTGCCACTCATTTTTTTATCTTCTTCACCCTTAAGTGCAATAGAAATTGATAGAGCAGTGTAACCTTTCTGTCCGAATTACATTTAACCATTCTAGAGGAGAAAAACTTAAACTAACAATATCATCATAGACTATAATTAAGCCTTGAAACTATTAAATTTTCCTAAAATCCTACAAATTAAATATTATTAAGCCCTATGGCACTTACCCACAGAAGGTGAGATTAGTTTAAAAGGACTGTGATTATAGCCAAGGATAGTCATGAACTTGGTCTAAGATGTGAAATTTGCAACCTGCATTCTTAGTTTCTCCCAGTGGGTACTCAGATGATGTGACATGCCTTTGTATACGGTGTTAAGCCAGCCCTGGCAAAACAACATGCACACTTATCTTTAAGTGTACCAGCAGAACGTGTGCATCACAGGATCTATAAGCACATGCCAAAGCAGTCTGTTGGACTGGCATACGTATGCACAGCAGTGTGCAGAGCTGGCCACTGTATGCTTACACTGAAAAGCTCCCATTAGGATATTACAAGACCACAAATGCTGGAGACTGAATGAGCTGCATTCCCTGGAGAGAGACTTGTGAGAAAGCAACGTGGTAATCACTTCTGTCTGAACGGTGATGAGAAGGCACAGTATTAACAACAGAAGGGAGTAAATAGGACAGAAAGTGACCTTAAGGAGACAGTAGTCCATCCATCTTCCCTGAGGCAGGATCAGCTACACACTTCTCACCCCTGATGGATACTTAGTACTATTTATAAAAACACTCTAACTTAATTTTCCCTAAATTTCAATAATTAAAGCTCAGTGTTTCTTCTCTGATGCCCTATGTAAACAGAGAATATTTTGTCCCCAGAGGTCTTGCACCATCTTTTACGGTTTTTATAAATTTTCTGCCAAGCAAAACAGTTCTCATTCAACTTTTCCTCTCAGGCATGAGAACTCCAATCATTTCTATCGCTGTCTTCAACATCCCCTCCCACTGGTCCACGTTTTTCTGCACAAGAAGCTGCTAAACTGAATATGACTGGCACTGAAGGAAATGCACTCCCCTCTCCTCCTCACAGGGATACAATAAAAGGATAGCTGGTTTTGCTGCCCTACACAGTTAGTGCCATTCTGGATGCTGCCTGCTACTCACTGATCCTGGGCTTAGGTCTAATTTGTGCGATACCCCAATGCAGCTGTGATCAGTGGGTATCTTCTATATCCTGTTCTTACCCTTCCTTGCTCACCAACATTACCTCCCAAACCAAACCCCAAAGTGTCCCTCCTTCCTTCATACCACAGTCTGAAAAGACACGTAGCAGAAAAGGCAGGAATGCTGCTCCTCTCGGGTTTGGTCCAGCAGAGAGCTGCCTGACACGAGAGGGAAGACCAACTCCACTGACTTAATTAAGGACCAGAGACCTCAGGCCATCTGCAATATTGAGGCTCCCTGACTGTCCGTGTTAGATTAACCACCACGCTCTGGGATATCTGTAGGTGAGGGGGAATGAGCTGATTTGAGAAATCCTTGGTTTCATATTGAGAGTGAAACTTAATATATCGAGTGTATCAAAACCAACGCTGGCTCAACACTGAGGTATTCCTTTGTATCCTTCGTAGCGGTATAGGATGAAAATGAAGCAAAACACTGCCAAATCTGAAAATAGGTACATGTGGAGGGAGGAGAGGAACAGAGTTGAGACCTGAAATAAAGTGACTATTTAGTCCTCATTTTACAGTGAGTTTCCATTGCTTCTGACTTCTTCAGTTCCTGCAGGGACCCAGTGTTAAGGCTATCTTGCAGTTGGGTCAAATGGGCCCTGCAAAAATATTTTGACTCCTTGAACTTGTGTCTCACCTCCTCATTAGTGGAACAGTAGCAGTTGTTGGATTAGCATCCAGTTATCAGTACTCCTTTGGCAAATAAGGGGAGCTGCAGCATCTGACTTGGAAAATGTGGGGCAGATGCAGGGGAAGTACAGTAAAAAGTGTAGAAACACATTTTGCATAGATTATGCTTGATAGTTACATTAAAGCTTCTAGTATCTGAGACAGGGTAAACTCTGCAAGTAAAAGTATCCTCACTAAATACTTAAAATACAAAAAGGTTGTGTTTTAAAAACATCGATTTTAAGAGTCTTAGAAATATTTCATATGTTGGCTCCCACAGATACGCAGTCTGGATAAATCTAAACCAAGTTTTGGTGCAGTTTTGAGTAGAATTACGGCAGAGGAAACTAGTTTCCCAGTAAGTGATAGCCAAAGTAGGCTTGACGTGTTTTGGTTTCATTGCACTTCTGAGAGTCGGAACAACAGTGCAGGAGAATTTCTCTAATCAGAGATCTGTGAACTGGTTAAGAGAAATCAGGTGGTGTCAAGGTTTAGGCTGGGCTGGCCACTAAATGAACGACAGATGCTCTCTATTAATCCCCTCTCCCTCCCCAGAAGGGGAAGGGAGAGACAATAAGGGAGAGAGACTTACGGGTTGAAAAACAAACTAAAACAGCTTTAATGAAATATTAACAATAATAAGAAAAGATAATAATATTAATAAGAAAATAATGAAATATATATAAAAATATATACAAAACCAATATCAAGCTCCTACAATGATGATTGTGTCACAGGCAGGCACTGAGAAAGTTCCAGACTGGACTCAGTGGTGGGAACTGGATTCAGGAATGCACAGATCAGGGTCAAAGGCAGAAGAACAGAGTCCTTCTTGAATGCCAGCCATTGAAGAAAGACGGCTGATCACTTTGATCCCTCAGCTTTTATACTGACCATGATGCAGATGGGATGGAATACCATGTGGGTCAGTTTTGGGTCACCTGTCCTGTCCACTCCTCCCCGCAGGTGCGATCCCTCTCCGCTTTTCTACTTCCAACCCTCCAATGGGGCACACAACAAAGTTGGCTGGCCTTGGTTGTTATAGCAGTAAGTATAAGCAGGAGCCTCTGCATACCATTCCTTAGTATTAACTACAAACATCAGGGGTTATCACTGCCAGAAGCAGGTCCTGTCTGAAAAACATACCGTTAATTTCAGAGAGTGCAGTCAGTTGAAACAGACTTAAGTGAAAAGTAAGATTACTGAAAAGGAAAACTGGTTTTGTTCTATCTCAAACCAGGACAGGTGGCATCACTTCCAGCCTTACTGGGTCATTCTCTCATGTCTCAAAATAAAGTCAAAGAAGTTTTTGTTGTAAGGAATGACACGTGTTGGTGAAAAAGTGTCTTTCAGTTGCAGGCTGAAAGGCAGTCTCTGTTTGTTTAATTTCTAGGACAGTTTGTATACTCAAGAGGCCCTAGGAGTTAAGATTAAGAGTCCAAATCATTAGATGCTTTTGAATTTGCTATAATTCATGGATTTTCTATAGAATGTTGTATAAAACTTTCTATCCAATACCACTTTAAAGAAACAGCTCTATAATTAAGCCAGCATTTACATTTTTTTATTCAACTTCTGAGCATTTCTTCCTAGTAAAAAATCAAAGGGCTTTATTTTATTGGATTACCATTGCATTATTCCATCAAAATGAATCCTTAAACTCCAGTTTCTCTAGTTTACACAAAAAGGACTTGTATCGTATCCTTGAGCTTTCCTAGCTTAGCCTATAGGATCCAGGATGAAAGTCATGGCAAAACAAACATGTAGCACAGGAAAGACATCACTGTAATACAAAATTACATGGAAACTGAAAGCCCAAAGTTACTTTGAGAGCTGGGTTTTGGTTTCTTTGGATCTTTAATCCCCAGAATGGCTTGATTTTTTTGTCCAAATTGTTCACCCAGGTCTAATGACCATTGAACAGTCTAGCAGGCACTACACATGAGATAGGATTAGGAGGTCATGGGTTCAGTCCGTAAGTAGGACCACTCACCCCTGTCACAAATCTACTCAGTTGACAGACAAATCTTTGTGATGAGTTGGCCACCCATTTGGAGGGTCAACAGAAATCTCGCTTATTTTGAAAATTTGACCATGAGACACAAACTGCCTTTCTGTGTGGGGAAGCCCACCCCACAGATGCTCGGGGGAAAAAAAAAATCTCAGTTCATGCTGTTCAAAATCCATCCTCCCAAGGCTCTTCCTGTGGTGGCTAGTGTTTTCCAAGCTGACTGCTTTTATTCTGACTTCTGCGTGTTTTAAAAAATACTTAGAGAATGCTGTAAAAATCTTCATTTTAAAGGAACAACTAGTTGCAGTGGGTGAACACCATACATATTTGTTCAGTAACTTTAATAAAGAGAATGTTTTGAATGTTTTCACAAGAAAGGTATTATAAAATAATACCTTAATGCTGTGCCTTAAAGTATATTTAGACCTCTCTTAAACATCTTATTTGTTATGCTTTAAAACTTCCTGTCACCCAGAAAGAAAAAAAAAAATCCACAGCATTCTTGTGTCTTACAGAAGTACAAGAGTAAGAAAATCGCCCCTTTGGGGTTTTTTGTTTAGTGTTTGCAAAACTATAGCTTCATGAAGGATCTGATAACTAACCCATATGGTGCATGATCCTGATAATACAATCCAAACATCACAAACCAACTCCCAAAAGCTAACAAGAATCAGCGTCTTTGTTGTAGAACAAAACAATGTGATCTCATGCTAACCTAAAATCCAGTTCCTCTGGAGATACCAAATGTCTAATTCACAGTGAAAATAGATGGTGATAGATGATGACGCATGTCCTACAGTTTGATGTTGCCTCCCAGAGAAGAAACAGAGGGCTTGATCTCTTGTGGTGTTAAAAATCCTCTGGCATTTTTTGGAGGCAGAGAACTGATGGAAAATCAGATAATTATACTTGCCTGTGTAAAATTCCTGAAAGTATTAACTATATATTGTATTCTCCTCTTTCTGTTTAAACAGTTTTTCTGCATTTGGTCTGCACAACGACCATACTAGCTTTTTTCTGCCAAAGGTGGGGGCAAGAAACCTGATGAATACTTGAGTAAATGTGATAGTTTCCTGCTGAATGGCTGATATTTTCCAGTTCTGAGTTGAATGATTCTACCTGGGAATTTAGACATGGTTTGGTATTGAACTCTATGGCCCAGTGGGACAATCCTGTGAATGCAGAATTGAACACACGTGTCAGAGGCCTGCAACCGTTTTGGGACTCCTTCAGAACGGACAGAAATATCATATGTTCATGACTTAGTTATATACAACACATACAAAGTGTAGGTGGATGTCTCTCTAACTCAGAAAGAAAAGGTGTACAATTTTGTGTGTTTGTTAGGACGCTCTCTGACTGGAGAAGTGAAGTGACGCCAGGATGGATTTTGGCCATAACCTACCACAGAGGAATTGTGAGTGGCAAAAGAGCCAGCTTACAGTATGGTCAGACTTATGAAATAGACTTACAACTTTTGAATGTAAATCATGTACTTTGAGGGTCTCAGGGCTTTCTAGAAATGGCAATGAATGAATCCATGCTGAACAGAAGAGGATGGTCACCTTTCTTGTTTTGCTAGTAGAGGAAAATACGATTCACCCAACTGGAGACTTCAAACAGGAGGCTTAAGATTATAATCATTTTTATACTATAGACCCTTTTTGAAACATAAATGTCATGACTGGTCCTCTAGCCAGTTTGATTATTTAGCTCAAAACCACCCTTGTGCTATTTCAGTGAGAGACATAAACACTGACAGCCAATTTCTTGGTGAAGGGTTTATTCTCAGTTTCCCCAAATGTTCAGCACAGTGTATCCTCCATCTCTACCCAATATCTCTGCATAAAAATCTAACACAGAGAAAAGTTTATCAAGAATAAGAAATGCTTCCCATGAGAAAAAATATCAGTCACTCAGAAGGAAAAGGTAAACCCAAAAGAGACATAAAATAGTTTGTGGTATAAGGTCTTAACACATTGCAGCCCACTAAAGTCACTTTAACTGACTGAAGTCTACGGTAAGATGTGGCTGAAATGCTAATAACTTCCAGAAATGAGATAGGAAAGACCAGAGAAAACTGGAAATCTTGGGAGAAAGAGACCTCATAGACTGAACTATGTCCATAATGTGGTCACAGCTGTGACAGCAGCATGGGAGGATCTATGCAAGAGACCAAGCAATGTAAAGAAGGCAGAAGGGAACGCAGTCTGCTCTGAAGAAGCTGTGCTTGGTAGGGCTGCTGGTCCACACCAAGCACCACACTGCGCTGCTAAGTAGGGTCTGGTGATACCAACAGCTGCAACATGCAAACATGGCAATAGTGATCCCAGAAAAGACGTGCACTATGGCAGAGATGATTGAGCTGCTTGACCTTAGATGACTCAGCGTGACAAATACAGGGATTGCAAAGGAAAATAAAATCCTACATAGCCAAGATTTAAAAAGTGATAATTCAATAGTGGGTGTTTGCTTAAAGGCATTTTTCCAGTTATAGAAGAGATTCTCCTCCAGCTCTTTGAAGATATAGTTTGTGTATTTTTTAATCTGAGAATGAGAGGACAAAAAAAAAATTTGCCACATTTCTTTCAGTAAGTTTCTAGAAACTGATGTTCTCCCTCCCTTATTTCCCTCTCCACACCCAATGACTGCAGTATTCAGTGCTGAATGAGAAAAATCTTCCCTGAGGGTGAAAAGGTACTTCATTTTCTATAACCATTCAGTCCTTGAATTCTGTGTAGAAAGTCAATGAGGCAATGGCAGATAATGGCAGCTGTGGTGTTCTGGGCTGCTGGAAATTATCCCAAGGCTGATCAAACTCACATCGTTCAAAACTACTAGTTTCATCATGATCTGAATCAATGGTGTGAAAATAAAAAGCTGTATTATATTGGCCTACAGTAACTTGTCTTCTTGGTCACTGATTCTTTGCAATGCCCTTATGTCTTCATGGGTTTAAAATTCTGCACTAAATACTGCAGATTCCACCAATATCACTCACTGTCCTGGTTCGAGGTAAAACAGGACCAATTTTGTTCAGTAACTTGACTTTTTAGCTAGGCCTCTTCTAACTGCGGAAATTAACAGCCTGTTGTGCAGAAAACTGTTCACTCTCGGAGTGATAAGACCCATGTTTATAGCTGATGCCAAGGAATGGGATGCAGAGAGGCTCCTGCTTATACTTATTGCTATAACAACCAAGGCCAGACAACTTTGTTACTTGCCCCGTTGGAGGGTCAGAAGCGGAAAAGCGTAGAGGGGTCACACCTGCGGGGAGGAGCAGACAGGACAGATGACCCAAAACTGACCATCAGGGTATTCCATCCCATCTGCCTCGTGCTCAGTATAAAAGCTGAGGGATCAAAGGGTCAGCTCTCTTTCTTCAATGGCTGGTGTCCGAGGAGGACTCTGTCTCTGCGTCTGCCTTTGATCCCAATCCTGAATCCAGATCCAGAATGCAGTTCCTGTCTGTCACTGAGTCCAGTCTGGGACTTCCCCAGCACCTGCTGGTGACATGATTGTCATCCTGGGAGCTTGATACGGTTTTGTATATATTTCATTATTTTTCTTTTTATTATTTTATTATTAATATTTCATTAAAGTAGTTTAGTTCCTTCTAAACTCTTAAGTCTCTCTTTTTCTCTCTCTCTCTCTTGCCTCCCTTCAGGAGCGGAGCAGGAGAGAGAGACCATCTGTCGTTACACCAGATTGGGCCAATCTGACCCAAACCACGACACACACCCTTCACTTAATTCTGTGAACTCATACAGAAGTAAGCTAGTATTTTCAACCTGTTGTTACTTTAAGCTAGAGGGGATGGAATTAAATATCCCTTGCTCCAAAGCCTGGTAAACTGTCGGGTAGCTTTTATTTTTGTCTTATTGACAGATTGTCTTCCTAGTGGCTGAGATCCTTGGGTTTGATTGAAAGCTGTTGACTTGCAAGCTTACAGCTGTCCTGGCCTGCGTTAAGTCATAAGGAAAGTTGTCTAAAAAGCAGCCAAATCGTAACCTGACACTGTAGAGATGACTAAAAAGAAAACATGAGGAAGTTAGGTCTCTGTGAAGATCTTGTCAGTTACTGTAGACAGGAATCAAAGCTGGACTTCTGCGATTTCTGTACAGCAACTTTATCAAGGAATTAACGGTTGCTGCAGCAACCCTACACTTATCCATGCTGCAATGAGTTAGTTTCCATTACTTTTTTATTAATTGGCATCAGCTGTTGGTGGGATCCAACACATTCTGAACCTTCCCCTGAGCATGCTGAGACACTGTACAAGCAAATCAAGTAATTTTGAACCTGTCCTATGTGAAATAAGGAAAGCCTAGGGTCTTAAAAAATCAGGGATTAAAAATTCCTAGCAATAGCAACGGACGAGAAGTAGTACTGTTAGAAATGTGAATACTGAGGCATAGGACTATGCAAAAAACTCTTTGTTTTCAATTTGAATGTGGCAATTAATGCAAAACATCTTTTGCTTCACAAAGCTTTTAATGAACTTTAATGGAAAAGCTTTTTCCTGTCACTGGAGCAGAACATCTTAAATGGCTCCCTACCATCTTAACATAGTGAAATTTTTCACATGCAGTATCTTTGCCAAGCAAACTCTTACACAACTCCTCAGTGCTTCTCAAAACTTGCAGAATTACCCACTCCCTTTTGGGGTTGAGTGACTTCAACCAAAACCACACATGGGAGTTTGTAGAAAATAGTTAGCTAGTTTCCAATAGATGTACCCCTTTAGATAGGATCAAAACCAAGCAGTTGTTGGACACTAGATTAAGTTTTACTGGGTTTAGTTGTCTGCCTCAATATGCTCCACATTTTAGAGGCTTACAGTTTCTAAATGGCATGGGAAGCCTCTCTGGCATATACTTAGTGTGGTATTTTACCACATTTACCTTCCTATGTCTTTCTGAATAAGGGATCTTAGTACTATAGGGTCAAATCATGGAGATGACAAGTCAGATCATCCCCTGTGTTTAGATTTTGAAATGGAAATCTGGGAGATTTTCCTCTGGAGTCCCAGGTTCATAGAAAATCAGGCAACCTGACTCAGGTCTCATGCTGCTCTGTTCACATCTAGGGTATCAGCTCACTTCCCATGTTCACAAACTGAGTCAGGTCGTGTGAGGGATGCGTCAGATAGGTGTAGGATATCAGTAGTCTCCTGGTCTTGAAGAGCAGCCTACACTTGCTTTCCTTGCTTACCTATTCTTCCAGGAGGTCCACAGATGAGAGGTGGAGAGCCACTTCTCCAGTAGCTCAGATACTGGATCAAAATAACAAGACCTGGTCCTAGGCTCTGATTTGCTGTCTATCTCTGGGCAAGCCACTTCGTTGCTTTGTGCTTCTTTCCTGCTTCTTTGCATTCATCTGTTTTACCTTCCTAGACGGTATGTGGGCCAGGACGGTGACTTGCCCTTTCTTGTAATCTCTTCCACAGTAAGGACTCAGTGCTAGGCATTAATTTAGTTTAAAAATTAATTAGAAGGCACATACCAACTGACACCCACATAGGTACCACCAGTAACAAACAAGCTGACAGCAAAGAAGAGAGGCACAAAAAAAGTAGAGAGTGCCATCATTTTTAGTGTTTCCCTCTGCCATCCAAATTATCCTTTTCAAACTCTTTTAAATGATCCTGATGATTTTTGCTGTAGTTGCTGTTATTCATTTGCACGGACGAAAGATGTTGAGTTGGGATTTTTTTTTGTCTTTCTAGCTGCCCATGGGGTTTTTTTCCCTAGCTGAGCTGATGTTGTTGCTAAAGTAGTAATTCTAAAACAAACCATCCTCTTCACTTTTGCCAAACATAGTCAGTGTTTTATAGCTCCAGAAAAGGTACGTGAGTGTAAGTATAGAAAATCTTAAATGTCTTCTTCAGGTGGCTCAGCAGTACCATCTTAAGGACCATTTTCAAATTCAGCTATGTTGAACAGACTAACATTAACTAGCATGTTAGTTACATGCCTAGAATGCTAATGTTAGTTTCTGTAATAGTTATCTCCTACTAAAGACAAGGAGGACATACGGAATATATTGTATCTCAAATTCTTATCATAGATGCAGACCAAGTACAAATACAGCAGAAGTTTTATGAATATATAAATGCTGACTATGTTGACTCCCATTTGGCAATAACACATCTCTTCTCTGCTTCGCTCTCCTTTCCTTCCTTGTTTGCTGCACATTCCCCTTGGTCTGGAGAAGCCAAGTTCCTACCAGCAAACTGAAGCTACTGCTCTGTGCCTCGGCTAGTGCAACCACAGGAGGCCCACACTTGCACTGCGTCTCACTCCTCCATCCTGGAGGAACCAAGTGGCTGCATGCTGCCATATAAAACTTTGTAACGTCACCCAAATCCTCTTTTGACCCCTAACGAGGTCACAAATTACTCATCGGAGAAACCCAGAACTAAAGCACATGCCAGAAAGCATCCAGACTTCAAGTAAGCACTTCCCAAGGTGAACAGCCCATCAGTCCCCTTAGTGGTTTGCTCTAGTGACTCTGGCTGTAATGTTCGCTATCATAAAAATCTGAATGATTCTGTTTTCAGCTTCCAGTCATTGATTCAGACACTAACGTTTGTCACAGAAGAGCAAACAACAGCCAAAAAGAAAACTGAAACCTCTGCAGTACGAAATCTAGTTGTGTCCTATGACGCTGACAGTAACATCCTAAGATAGAGTTGCTTTCTCTTTCTTCACTAACCAGTATCACTGCATTTCCTCAGGGTAGTTAAATGGTGAGATAGTAAATTTAACCCATTGCTTCGCATGGTTTAGGTTCTCCCCAGCTGCCCACTCTCTTTGGATGTTCAAAGGCTGGAGGGTACTACATTGTTCACTCTACGAGTTTAGCCACAACCTAGGGGCCTCTCAGAGGGAGAACTCCCACCTTCCCAGGCCTGCCTCTTGGCCTTGCAGCTGACACTGGAAATAGGGATGTTAATTACTACTAGTTACGGAAGTGGCTTGGTGGGACCCATGGCGGAGCTGCTGTCAAGCCACAACATCCATTTTCTCTTCAGCCACCTAGCAGCCATGGTGTGATGATGTCTTCCAACCAATGCTGCTCCAGACAGAATTTGGGCTGATCACCGTGAAGCTGGGAGATCTCTGTTCCATGAGCTTTGGTCAGCCTCAGGCCATCACTCTTCTGTTCAGATGTATTCCGCGATATCCTGCTTCTGCTACCACCCTTCTTCATTTACCCTGGTCTAATGCAGCCAAGCTGATTTGCAGGCTGCACCTTTTACAAGCTTTTTTGCTTTAAAAAAAAAAAAAAAGAAAACCCAGAAATTGTCGGGGTTGATTTTTTCTTTCAAGTAATAGTTAACTCCACCTTTGTTACGGACATCTGCACACACACGCACACATACGCACGTACCTAGGCTCACACACACCCAGCCATTCACCTTGCTTTCCTTCTCTTACAAAGTGTAATCAGCCACAGAAATTACAGTGTGTTCTAACGTCTTTATCTAAAAATACACCTTGTTATAATAAGACGTACAGTTTAAGAGTTAGGATGGATTTAACCAAGAGCTTATAAGCAGGGTGCAGTCTTCAGCAAACTACCATGTGAAATTATCACTTACTGTTTTTCTATCAGCTATGTGGCAAAGTTTTAATTTGCCCCGTGAATGCTTCTGTTTCTTTGGCAAGACACAAAGTAGTTCTTTTTTTTGCCCTGCAAAGGCATCCAAATATGTCTCTTCGTTTACTGAGTTGTTGATACAAAGGAGTCCAGTGTAATAGGCCAAGTCGATGTATCTCTTCATTGTGAGTAAGGCTAGCAGCATTAACCTTCCAAAATGAAAGGGGTGCAGTAAGCCAAATACCAAAGTCATTACAGTAATATGGGGGATGAATTTGGGCAATGCTTCTAAAATCCTGAACTGTTAAATTCTAGGACTTAACAGGCTTCAATTAACTTGTTAATTTAAAAGTGACTGAGCCAATATATTATGATATGTCATAGAGGAAGCCTCAGAAAATCAAGTATGGAAAGAACTGTTCCCTAAAATGCAAAAAAAAAAGACAATTTACATCATGTCCTAGTTCAGTCTATCAGTCTTTCCATTTAAACCACTGTAAGCATAAATAATATTAACTGATAGAAAGCAACTCTACAATAACATTTTAAGGTCATGAGGTCAAGCACTTGTAAGTTAGGAAATGCCAGAACAAGGACCGACAGTGAAACTTCAATTCATCTGTCTTCTGTGTGTGCGCAGTGATACAGCCTGCAGTTCAACGGCAGCACAACCTTTTTTGCCATAGCACCCTCTCCTCCACTTAATGCTTAGGGTGGACGCACCCCTTTGATGAGGAATTGCTGTCTTGCTTTCTCCTTGTTCCCCGTGCACACCCCAGGCTTTATTAGCACTTCAAACTCCATTTTACTGATGAATTCTGAGCTTGACCTTGGCTTTTGTATAGTGTTGATCAATACAGCATGTGAGAGAATCACAGAAAAACCATTTCATAATATCGCTTTGAGGAGAGGAGACACAATTATTTGCACCTTAGAGATTTAGCAAGATTTAGCTATGAAGTATTCGCCAATCCAAGGAGTTTGGTTTGACAATTCTTAGGACACCACCCTTCAAAACAATCTTTTTGTCTGAAACACTGATCCTTCTCACTTCTGCTGCAGGTGGACTTGCTCCCACTTCAGTAAGTCGCATCCTGGGCGCCCGAATCAAGCAATCGAATACAGGGAACAGCTACTACTAACTTTAAAAAAAAAAAAAGTTTAAATGACTCAGCTAGCAATACACAGGCAAGTCGGGCCAGGAGAAGGAACAGGACATAGTTCCTGATAGCAACACTCAAACACTTGACTCACAGGACCCTCCTGCTCCTCCCCGGACAGCCCGTGCTCAATCACAGCCCGTGGAGGAAAGCCTACCAACCCAAACTAAAGTTAAATAAATGCCCCAGAGTGTGCACTCCTGAGGCAGGGATCTTGTAGAAAAATGTGATAGTGAATTAAAGACCACATACTAATGCACACTTAGGCGGGAGCCATGCTCAGGATCCATTGGCAGTTCTCAGGAAAAAAGAAATGACTACTTAACGCAAATTGGAGCTTTCAAATGTCAAATTTGGACAACTCCGATACCAACTGCAAATTCCTGTTCAGGAGAACAGGAATAACTCTAGAGATTATGAGAGAAACAGTCATGAAGGTCAGGGCAGTATCCTTTTCTGTAACCGCTTCCTAAGAGTCTTCTGAACTGTCTTGTCTGAAATTGCTGAGGCAGTCACAGAACAAGAAAAGTCTTGACACCAAAGTAAATGCATAACAATCCCTCCTATAATTTCAGATAAAAATTCTCCCTCCCTGCCTTGGCTTGTATGTATAGTCCTAACTTATACCAGCTCTGGCCCGGTTTCTCACCCTTATATCCATTCTGAATTGTGCTCTACTCAACCTGTAGATGGAACCACCTGAGAAGGTTTAGAGTCTAGCACTGACAATTACATTTAAAATTCACTGCAATCTGTCCTCCAGAAAAGGAACAAAAAATTGCGAATGCCCAAAGTTTAGGCTTTACCTTGTAACATTCTAGAAGTGTCAAAGAAAACTCTGTATTTTCCTAGGTGTTGTACTGCTGCCTTACCTTCAAAGATGTATTTCTGTAATATTTTCTCACAATGCCTTTTTTGTTATTTAAATCAAAATGCTATGTAAGAAGATTGTTACAATGCTTACAATTTCCTTCACTCTCCAGTGCATTTTCTGAAGAAAGAAGAAAAAATAAATCATTGACAGGCTCTTGCACCCCACAGGGCAGGCCCTTGTGAGAGATAATGTTGTGAAGTAAATGGTGATTTCTCCATTGACAGAGCTCCCCAAAAGCAGCTTTCAGAGTTAAAAATATTTCTGCATCGTAAGCCTCGCATTTCAGTGTTATCTGAAAACCAAAGCAAGCAAGACACATAAAACTGAAATGAAGCAGCACTTAAAAAAAAAAAAAACTATCTTGCAATGTGCAAAACTTACGGAGTTATGGAAAAAAAAGCCACTAGAATAAGAAGGGTTTTTCTTGTATTGTTCATGCATTCTAGCACCCTTTTAATAAGAGATTACCGGGAAAAACAACACAGTATCTTTCTGGAAAAGCTAATCATCTGATTTTGTTGTCCATGCCACGTAATTGCTGCTAATCCATATTCCATTATGTCATACTCCGCAATACGCCTTCCCTTGCGTTCACAGTCCTCTTATCTCTTTTTCCTCCACTCACGTCTTCTCTGGTCCTTCTAACCACAGGAAACAGTTTTCGTTTACTACTTTCTGAGAGTTTGTGGTTGCTAAAACCTCTTTGTTATTTATGATAAATATTAGTATCTATAGGATTAAATTGACTCACACAGCAGCCCTCTGCTCTTTCATGGTATTTGCCTTCCACCCACACTCTCTACCTTCCCAGATTTGAGCTCGCTTCTCTTTCTCTCTCGCTCTCTCTCTCTCTGTCCCTCCCTGTGACTCACTCTGGTTGTCTGGAAGTCCCAAGCACACTTCGGCAGCTCTAGAGATTGTGTTACCTCCCCCCGAGCTGCTGCTGAACCCCTTACCTAAATGAGAAAACAGGTTTGCTCTGCTTCCTCCTCAACTGCACATTGACCATGGCACCGATAACCTGTAACAAAGGCTGAGAAGTTGTTTTTCTTCAGGAACAGCGGTGTGTCAATGAAAGCGCGTCTTCACTGTCCCACCTTCAAAGAAATGTTGCTACCTATCAGCGCCATCACCCTACTCAGTTGAACAGCCTGAAGAAGGATGCCGCTGCTCCAACACCTCAGGAGTATTTTAATTTATGAGAGGCTTTTACAGCTGCCATTCATCAAGCCGAAAATCCATGCAGCACAAAGACTGCCAGTGCTGCATTTTTCCTTATACTACTTGTTACCCACAGGTATCATGGGATCATGAGCAGAGTTTGGTCCTCTGCCTCTTTAACATCCATCCCATTTGCTCCCTTCTGTCTTGCATCTCAGCATTCAGGCAGCCAGGCTCGGTCTAATGCTTTTTAATGGGAGTTAAACAAAAACATTTGGTAGCATTCTTCACTGGTCCCCACTTTCTCTGCTGTTCACAGGGCTGCCAGAGGTGCCTGAGTTAGGCAACCAGATGCCCCAGGTTCCCTCTACCATCAAGGAAAGAGCCAGCCACCTCCCAGGATGATTCAGAACGGAGGTGGATTGAATTACCCCATGGACCTGCCTGTTTCTCCATTAAATATAGGAGGCACCCAGGTAGACCAGACTCCTAGCTTGAGAGCCTCTCCTCCTTGCCTAAATTTGGTTGCATGAATCCACCTCTGCGTGTTGCTGCAGATAAACATTCAAATGGATTGCAACATGCCGCTGCCTTTCACAGCTCCTTTTGTTCTTCTCTTTGTTTACCTCTTATCATGGAGCAATTGTGGTTTCCACGTGTTGAATTTTTCAAAAGGAAAAATCCTACACACAAATATGTATTCCAGTTGACTTTGAAAGCCACTCTGGGTATTAACATCAAGGCCAGTTTTCTGCCACTCTGCAGCGAGTCATCTCTGAGGACCCAGTCTGGTGTGCCCTGGCTTTAACAGGAGCTACCAAATATGAGCAGAAGCTGCCATATCTGCTATCCTGGGCCACATGTTAACGCTCGGTGCGTATTATCAGCCACTCCTGGGCTTGATCCAAAGCTTATTGAAATCAGCAGGAGTCTTTTCACTAGATTAATTGGACTGGAAAGTCACTTCTCATATAAAAAAGAGTACTTTGCGTGTTCATCAATACATGACAGACAGGTGGGTTTCGAATGTTTCATGAGAAAGGGCTCCGAGCTACAACTGGATTGAGGTGTCAGTTCTCCAAAGATCAGGGGACATTTGGGTCCACTGTTACAGTTTCTCGTATCTGTACTTTTTAACACTGCTGGTGGTGCACTAATCTTCATTTGTTAGGCTGGGGATGACTTGTCATAACACATGAGTGGTTTAACAAGTGAAGATAAGAGCCTTTTCTAGCACTAAGCTCTTCTATATCTGCTTCATACAGCATTCTGCATTTGAATAACAGGGCTGTCGAGTAATGTCAGACTTGCACTACCATTTATGGCTTAGCTTTTGACTTTTATGCAATTAGCAAAAGTGGTAGCATTTATTTGCTTTCCAAGGAGACTATTCCCTCTTTCTCCCTCCTGCTGCAACGTCCACACCCTCCCCTTCAATCGGCTGCATCTCAAACTGGGAGGGAACTGGAGTAATTTGACTCACCCCATTAAAGCAAATGATTGTATCAAACAAAGGCGACCTGAGCCAAAGTCCATTTAAGTCTACAGGAGTCTCTGAGGTCTCCAAAGAAATTACTGTCCTTGCTGCGATAGTTGCCTGGCACTATGTATATAGGAAGCGAGGGTCAGTATCAGCGCTCACTAGTGTTGCCTTAGTGTTCCTGTCCTGTGCAGGACTTCACCTGTGCACAGGTTTTTCCCTTTCCTTCCCTGCTAGACCAGGGGATGGGTGGTAGATGATGAACTCCACTGGTGCTGGTGATTGGCCCTGCTAGAAGCTACTTCGTATGGGCAGCTGTAGAACAAAGGTCCAGCTTAAAAATAAATAATAGCAAATGTCAGAATGGCGATGAACAGGAAAGGACAATGCTGGGGGGGCAGTGACCATCCCCACAGCAGAGCTGGAGGAGACCAAAAATAAAGGGTCATGCCACATCTCTGCATATCGGGTGGTGCAGCTCTGCACCTGGAGGTGCAGCTCTGTGGGAAGAGGCATGGGGAAGGGAGCCAGCGCTATATGCATAGCTGGGGAATGCATGCATCTTCAGCTGGATATACAGACAATAGCACACATGTGTGAGTGAATGAATGTTCTCCGGGCTTTCAGGGAAGATGATTACCTTCAGTAAGCTTTTAACAGTGCTAGGGATGACAGCAGAGACAGATAATTAAATGGAAATCTGTCCAGGACCCAGATTTTCCAAAGAGTGGAAAGCCAGATTTCCAGCACGGGAGCAGTCTGATTTCCTAAAGAGCTCATATCTCCTTTAGGCATCTACGTGCCATTACACATTCAGCATGTTCCATATGCAGATTTGTCCCTTTTGATTTTGATGACTGTGGGCAGCTTTCCCAAAGAGGTCTGAGCTCCTGCGTTAAAGGCAGCTCTTAAAAAGTGACGCAAACCATCCAAGCAAAGGTCTGAGAGCAAAGGGACAAGCTAAACAACCCTGGTCAGGAAAAAAATGTAACTGAAAACAGTCTGGTGAAGCAACCGCCCACCCGAGGGAGTGTGCCGTGACCGAAGCACACACGTCACCAGCGGCTCCTGATGACACTCAGCCTTTCAGTGTTCGTCCCATGGAGCCCACCAGGCATGGGCTTTAGACGTGCTCTTAAGAGCGTGTGGAAAGTTTTAAACACGCATATGTTCCCACTGAGTTCGAACCAGAGCCAGTGGGATACTCCCAGGCTTAAGTACTTTGGTGAAATAAGGCCACAAAACGTCAGCCTTTTGCTGAACCGAGCTAGGCGGGAACCCGATACAACAGATTGCTTTGCTCAGCACATACATTGATATCACTTACATTGTGGTGATATCAGCTGGTAAGCTGCGGAAATGCCTCCTACATTACTTGTCCTGCACCTCTCATACTCAGTCCATTAACCCAGGCTTGCTGGAGCCACTTCTGAAGCTCCAAACCTAAGCAGCAGTTATAAAACCACTAGCGCATAAATAAACATATTTCCCCCCAGAATCGGTATTTCCTATGTCAGAGATGCAACAGTCAGCCTTGGATGATTGACAGGCTTCATGTGTAATATCTTATAAGTCATTCTTGCTGGAAAGGAGCGTGCTGTACCACTGAGGAGCTAGGAACTGTCTTCTATCCATTTCTAGGCCTTGTACAAGGTCAATACTTAATGACTCTGGGGCAATCCGCACTTTTATGTAGATAGTGGCCTCAGGTTGCCTAAAAAGCACTCCTGTTATGACATGTTCTCATTTGCCCTGTGGCCTGTGAAGTAGGAGCCTTTTTACCCATACAAAAATATAACTGTATTTTCTCACGGTTGCAAACAGCTACATCAGATAACAAAAGATCCCATCCCGCATTGAGACCAAAGTGAGAGGACATGATGCTGAACTTCAGTTTGCAGATCTACACCAATTGGTGTAGGTCAGGAGGGCAGTGTCAGCTGAAGGGATATGGATTTCACAACTGGACAATTTCACAACTCCACAATGCCAGTGATGTGTTACAGACAAGTCCCTGAACTCCTAGGGTTAAAACCACCTGGCTTTAAAGGAAGATAGGTATGACCAGTAGTAAAAAAAATATGTTTTATAACTCTCTCAGGTGTTTCTAGGATGAGTCTTTCTTCTGTACAGGGCATCACACAGGAATCTATCAGGCAGACACCATCAGGCGTCACATCACTCTGGGCACTGTCTGGCTGCAACCACATCCCAGCGTACAGGAGCACCCACAGGGTCTGCTTATGCCCATGTGTGGGGCTCCAGGAAAGTCATCCCTGGAATACATGATGACAGAGGCAAAAAGGCTTTGCTGGCACAAGTTTACATGCACAGAGCAACACTTTGCACATATACTGGCAGGCTCTCACACAGACAGTAATTGGGGCCAGCTACATTAACATGTCCTCGCTCGTTATTTGGAAACGGCAGCACCATTCTGATCCCGAGTATTTTCTTAACTAGTTCATTAGCCCTTCAGCATACAAACTACTGTTACTTGCTGTTGCCTTCGGTCTGCAAGGAGACTGAAACAATAGCTCAGAGAGAAATGTAAGCTGCACAGTTCATGCTACAAATCTGCTTTTCCTGAAATCTGGCAAAAATGGCAATCAGTGTGCTTAACCATTTCACTCCTAATAATTTAGCCAGAAGCTTTTAGGCAATGTGTTCATTAATCACTTTTGGTTGAAGCAGCAGCTAAAAGGGATGCAGCATGGAGAAGGTTCCTCAGAGCCATTGTTGGTTCTGGGACTTAAAGAGGAATTCAAGCTCTGCAACTTTGCATAACAGCCCTGCTCCATCTCCTGCCTAGAAGATATCTCAAGGGTTCAAGACACAAAAAGCCCTTCCCGTGGAAGCTTCCCAAGCTCCAGAAGCTCCAACTCTCAGATCCTTGTGTCCAAATCCCTACACCTCTGACAACTTCTTGCATTAAGGAGGCATGGGGAAAGAATTAATATTGCATAACTAAAATCTGGAGCAACACAAAATGCCATGTATTTTATATCAGAATATATAAATGAACAAAATAAGTCTTCTAGCAGCACAAGAGTTCATGTCCTGCCAGATGTCTTCTGTGACTTCAGAGGTATAATTTAACTGCAATGTTACTGTGACATATTCTGGTGGTGTAGGTATAGGCCAGATGAGCACAGTTTCATTTATTTTCTCTCTCATAAAATTCCAACCTGTTTCCAAAGTCACTACGCTCGTCAGATTGGAGATTTTGATGAAGAACAGTGTTCAAGTTAGTCCTTGGAGCTAGTCCAGCTCCAGAGGTGGTGCAATACAGAGGAGGAGAGAGAGCAGACATAAAAAAACTAATGAGAGGGCATGTAGGATCTTAAAGGAAGAGGTGTAGACGAGTATCGTTGTGATATTAGTTTCCCCCTGTGCTCTGCAGGATGGTTAGCAGAAAAGCCCAGCATTTTTCGATCTGGCCTGAAATGTGCCAGCATACTGCCAAGCAATTTTTGAGAATTTCCTGCTCCTCAGTAGTTAAATTTTGTCCTTTGCAATTTTCAGATTTCTGACAGAACTGCTGGTGACAGTTGTAATAATATTCTGTAAAATGTTGTGGTGGTGATTCTTTGAATGCCTTTGTGGTTTGCTGTCCAGAGTTATAATAACCTATGTTTGCCCAGATATGTGTTCTCAACTTGGAAGCACTGGAGCTAGCATTCACTCTTCTGCTTGGGTGACCGCACGTGTGTGCCAGCATGTGTTGCTGAGCATGTGAACGAGTCTCTCTCCAGGTATTTGGCATGTGCTTCCCGGTCCCTGGAAAGCATCTCTTTGGATTCACATCTCAGGGAAAGTAGGTGACTTGAGGTTTATTGCAAAGGGCAGAATCCACCAATGGATCATAGGTGGTTTCTGAGCCTCCTTTCAGTTTCATGTGTTTCTCTATCAGTTATCTCCTTCCTTAATCATTTTACTTTAGAAACAATAATGGAGGGAATAGAGGAGAGGGAGAAAAAGAAAAAGACAGCTCTGTGATTGTATGGTGGGAGTCAAGATTGAAACCGGCATAGCTTCACTGTGATTAGTTTTGATAAGACAGTTTACTTCAGATGACAATCTTGCTCTGTTCATCTCAAGGAGTTTGATTTGAGCTCCTCAGAAGGATGAGATACAATAGCCAGCTTATGTTAACATTTTCCTGGTCTTGGGTTTACTCATATATGTCCTTAGTGAAAACTGCTGAGTGAAATTTGGAGAATCAGGCTTGTGAGAAATATACTAAAATCATGTATGTGTGTATGAGGCACCAATTTCAACTAAAATTGTGTGCAACTTTGGAAAGAGAACTCTAAACAAAGCTAAAAAGAAGATCTCAAAACCACTCATAGTCATAAATGACCTTCTCCTGAATCCTTCTGTATCTTATAAACCCTTTATATATATTTGTGTTCATGAAGGAAACAACAGAACAGAAGAAAGAGATGTGAAATATGCATGGTACCAGACGAAGCTTTATATAAACACAGATATATCCCAAAAATACTTCACAAAGTAATAAACCAGACTCTGGTAGTGCATGGATGCTATAAAAGCCAAGGTCTCTATTCTGTGCCAAGCAATAGCTCTTATATATATTTGTTAAAAACTGGATCCCAGTCAGCTGAAATATTGAAGAGAGTTAGCTCTAGAGATGGGAAGAAAGGAGCTGAACTTAATTTGAGAAGAAAGTCCTTCATGGTTTGGCTGCACACAAACAATGCTATACCCCCTGAAAGCCTGGCTTTTGAAATGAATTCATGCTCTAGGGGAAAGAAAAGCTGAGCATGCCCTCAGCAGTGACTGTCCCATTTCACCCTTGCACACCGGTATTACACAGCGTTTGCTGTGACTGAAGAATTGTAATGTTATGTATTGCCGTCACGCACTGCAGTTGTGGACTGTCAGGCCAAAGAGTACATTTACCCCAAAACTCACAAATTAAGTCCTATAAGGAGGGCCTTTAATCCATGTCCTTATTAACCATTATTATTACAGCATTTCTGAACTTCCAGGTTTAAAAGTGCACCCTCACCAGGCTTTCGGTTTTTTGGCTGGTAGCATATTGGGATGCTAAATTGTAAAATTGTCCTTAGGAGTTTACACTCAAGAGCCTGGTCAGAGACCCCAAGATCCTGCAACTGTAGAGCTAAGCACAATTTATGTGGAGCAGCCATGCAGAAAATCTTCTTCCAAAGCCAAATTCTTTTATTGATGTAAACTGCGCTTTGTGTCTTACCTCTTTCACATTCCCTCCCTTGCACCTCTCCCCCTGCCCCCCCGTGAAAGGGGGATCATCCTCTGCTAGCTGAAATTAGCCAGCTACGAGTTGTGCTCCTTTGTCGTCTCTCTTCCTGACCAGTGATGGTCAGTCACATCCTTTCTGGGGACAAATAAACCTCAGCAGCGCAGCGGGGCGCCTCTGGACCGAGGTCGGTTTCCTGAGCTGCTCTGCTCGCCCTTTCTGATCATACTTCCTAACGCCGCGCTTGCCTCCTGGTTCCAGGCTATGCTCCTCTCCAGACTGTGGTCCTCATGCTGAGTTGCAAAAAAGCTGCTCTCAGGCGATTAAATTTCTGACCAACTGATGGGGCCATGACTTGGACCAACGAGGTGGGTTGAACGATGATTCGGCTAAATGCTGAACCTCCCAAGAACTGCTTCCCTCTAGAATGTAACTATCCTAAAACCTGTTTCATTCTCCAGCTCCATCTTTTCCTTTTTCCATGCTTCCCTGACCTCTCACTTTCTTCCTTCCTGCTGCTGCGCTCTTTCCCCTTTTCTCTTCCTAGTTCGCTCACTCTCCTTCCAGCTGGGTTTTCCACCCCACTTCTCTCTGTTCCCTTCTCCGTGGGGAACACGCCCTGGCTCTTCCCTTGCTACCCATCGCTCCCCATCAACTTTCATTTAAAAACTCCCGAGACGTAAGTTTGGTCCTCACACAGAGCCAACAGGCCGAAAGGAAAAAAATCTGACTTACTTATATAAACTCGTACGTCCCAAGCTGAGATTTCATTGACACGTTGACACTGTACATTTTCAGATCACTTTTCAAGGGTTTGCTAGTGAAAAGGTAAAATCGAGAGCTCTCACCCAAATTTAGAACTTAGGTTAGAAAAGAGTTAAGCATGTGTTGGAATCCCTTTGTACTCAGGGAACATACAAGGGTGCTGGCACTGTATACGTCCTGTGTTTGCTAGGTTTGGGCCATGGTCTGCCTGAATATATGCATGCTGTCTTAAGCCAATATGCATACATCTCTCCATGTGTTTTCTTGAATGTAAGCCTCGGCTGCTATTGAAAAGGAAGCTTCTATTCTGGAAAGAGAAACATAAAAGGGCTCAAATAAGCAGGGAAACTTAAAATAAAAGAGGGCTTTGTAGTGATGCATTATTTTTTTTTAAGAATTATTATTTCTATACATATCTAAATGACTGCATACAATCTTGCAAACATAATGTTTTCCCTTTCTTTTTCCATCTTCTATTTATCTTAACAGAAACAAGTTTTCACAGTGGACGGATATATTGAATAAAATAATTTTTTGCTTAAAAATAAAAGGAAATCCAAAATATATGTTTCACAGTCTAATACCAATAAACCACTGTAAGAAATCTACTGGTATGATGCTCCTGACACTTCTCTTGTGTGACAGAAAGCAGATTCTACCACAGCCTCACAATACCATCGACTCGATACCATCATTTTTTCCTCCACCTGTTGTTTCTGAACATCCATAACTGTAATGGATCGACTCAGAATTTTCTATCATCTTAACAGTCACTCCTTTGATATCTCAGCATGCTTCACTTCCACGTGTAATAGAGAAGAAGGTAGATGACTCACTGTTCTGAGGAACTAATGCAAGCAAAGTAGTGCCTTCATGCTAGCATAAATGTAAATTACCCCCAGGAAAGAAAAACCCAGTCACCTCGTAGGATTCGTTTCAGCTTAAGGGAGAGCTGGTGGCAATATTGGGCAACTTTGTATTATTCAAGAAAGACCAGAAAGACATTCCTTCAGCGTGCTGACAATGTGCTTCTCATCCTAGGCATTTTCTGGGATAGGGGTCTCTTCTGGGCAAGAGACACGGCCACAGGAAGCAATATTTTTCATTGCCAACCAAACTAATTTCTGTTGGCCCCAGCTCCACCCTCAGGTGTGCTGAAGAGAAGGACTGCCAATGGTTTGGGGACTACGCTGAGATCAGGAAAACTCCACTCCAGTTCCCTGCCCTGCTGGGTGGTGTGATTTGAGTCAAACAATTTCGTCTCTGCCAGCTGCAGTTCTGCAGCATCTGTGAAATAAGTCATTTCCCGACAGCGTGGAGTGCTAGTGGGCACACACAAAAGTTTGTGGTGGGTTCAGCAGGCACCACTGACAATATAATTATCTGCTGGGAGAGCTACCAGCAAAGCTGGCTGGTGCCACAGATCTGACACAGATATCCAGGTATCTCCAAAAGAACAAGAGCAAAGGAGGCAACGTGATCTTCTTTAATTTAATGGCCGTTTTCCTGCTGAAGGACTGTGTGATAAGTTTAAAGGTGTAAGATCAGGTTTAGGTCCAAATACAATGCCAACTGAGGTGTCAGAGTGTGTAACCACTATCTCTGAGAACTCATTTTGGATCACACTGCGTGGATCTGCCACCTGCCATCTTCCAAAATCTCTCCCAACATCTGAACCCTCTACAATGAAGTAATGAAAATTATGCACCTTAAAGGGCCAATATGCACACTAAAAATCAGCAGATCAAAGTAGAATCTAGGACAATAAATAACATTTTCCTTCTTTAAAAAAATTATTCTGGGAAACTGTATGGCTCAGGGGATTGGTACTGGGATATGGAGCCTTTCATCGCTGATCCAAACATGACCCAAGTCAGTAGTGACCAAAAAAATGGTTACCGTTTGGCACACGCTTTGTGGCCTAGAGTATTTGAAATGAGTTGATGGTCTTAATCCAGTTCCCAGTGGACAACTATCCACATCACAGAAACCACCACCACAATTGGCACCCTTATTGGCAGCCTTAGCAGGTTGGCCAAGGATTAAATAAGTACAGAGACTGAGCCACCCGCTTATGCCCAGCTAGAGGTTGCCCCTCTAGGTCATGGATGAGACACAAGGATGGGGTGGAGTGGGGAAGCTCACACACCCTCTGCTTGTGCTGTACTGGTTTTGTGGGTAAGGAGAGGAATTCATTTTCCAGGGCTGTGATTCAGGCACCCTTCATAAGCAGTATATTCATGTACATGCGTTTAAACCTGAATTTAAAAAGGAGTCAGAAACGGAGAGAATTTCAGGATTAGCTCGCAAAAAAATAAGGGGCCAGATTCATTTCTGGGGAATTCATCAAAGTCAGGGTAGTGATACTAGGGCTGCATTTAACAAAGTGCATACAAGCAACCTGTAAAGCAGCCCTACTTCGAGAAACATTCCTATTGCTGTGCTATGTTGTCACTCATCGCTTTAATTATCTCACAAGATGTCTTAGAGTGAACGTAATCTGTGCCAGCTATTGTCAGAAAGCTAAAGCTGATTTCTAATTAGGTATACAATAGCAACTATCATGTAAGCAAAGATCTGATACACCTCAAAAAACATAGCTGTGCAACATGAAGAAAAGCAGGACTTCTGTTAGCACTGAAAGTGTTTTTCATTTTTGGAGAGGTAAAATACATCAGTCCCTCTGATTTATCTTTACCCAACATAGGAGATCTTCATCAGTGAGTTGACAGGTTTTACCATTTCTTTCCAATAAACAGCATTGTCCTAACAAAATACTGTGAGCTAAATCCTGCAGTTATTCAGGCAACGTTTGGATGGAGCCAAAACTTAAACTGAAACTTCAAACTAGGCAGCACCTGGGCTGGCTGAGCGAAGGGCAAACAGCACAAGTTTTGCATGTGCTTCCCTGTGTGGAGGCACAGAGAGATCTTCCCCCGCTGGCAGCCCAAGCAGGCAAGGCTGGAAGAGGAACCGCAACATACAGGCAGCAAAGGCTTCCCCGAAGTCTCACCAAGACCTTGGCAGCACTTGATACCACTTCAGTTTCTACCTCTTAGAGCATTGCAGCAGACGTGGCAAGCAATGACAGCTCTGCCCAAGTAAAGACAGGGAATGAATTCTGCGAGCAGCTGGAGGCCCCCCCTTTCCTCTTCACCTCTGTGACAGCCAGAGCCTCTTTGTCTGTTGGACGTTATTACACCCAGTCTTTAATAACAAGGTAGGACCCTTTGTATCTGTCTGGTATTTTTCACTACCAGACTGATTTAACACCTAGCTTCCATACCTACAGCAAGACTGAAATGCAAGCCAGCCTGTGAAAGCAGGGCATTTTCTACCTACAAGAAGGAACTGTCATTTGATCTTTGCTGCAGTACAGCCCTCATATGTTTTAGTTTTTAAAGCGCTTCTTGGAAAATGAAAATCCCAGGAAGCGAAAGTGGCAAACTCTTGAAAGGTTCCTTGTTTGTGACATATAAAATGGAATGTCTTGTCCGAGGGAGCCTTTTCCATTCGATTTTATTTGCACCTGAATTCATGTTCAGATTAGTGGGTCTTCGTGAAGGCAAGGCCCAGGTTAGGAAAAAAGCAGAGAGCAATGTGGTGAGAAGTAGGATCTCTTCTCTGCTAGTTGCAGGAACACCTCTCAGCACAGTGCAGTGCCTGGCCCTGGACATCCACATGCTCCTGCCATGCCAACACATGTTAGATGTGAAGAGCACCCTAATAGAAGTACTTGACCTAAACTGAACAAATTTCCTAATTGCAGTAAGACAACACTTGAGGGTGTGGTTACCACAGAAAATCACACCCATGGACAGATTAGGAGCACCTGGCTGCACCTCATGCCTCCTAATGTCCCAGGGGCATGATTATCTCATCAGGTGCCACCTGCCAAGTCTTGTTGCTGAGGAGCTGGCTTTGGCACGCTGTGTAGTTGGGGTGGGGAGAGGAGAGGAGCACACAGGGGCAGGCACACATGCTTGTCCCAAGTGCATTCCTTAGAATTGAGTATTTACACTGAGAAGATGCCTTGGTTCTGCTCAGAAGCACAGCTGCGTTTGGGGGTTACAAAGGAGCCAGCTGTTGTTTCTAAATCCTGTCCTGCTCCCCCACATCCTCAGCACAGCTTGCATTGCGTGTTGCCGGTTAATGGACATCCCTGAACTTGCCACTCTCCAGGCACAGCTTTTGCAACCACTCAGTGCAGCCTACAAAAGACCCAAAGACATGGGTGGGCCTGAAAAATTGCTTGGCTGGCAATTTTCAAAATGCTTTGCCCTTTTTCTCCCAAAAGAGGGGAAAGCCAAAGTGAGACATGGGCTTTATGACTTCCAAAGTTCTCTGACCATGGAAACAGCATGCCAGCTTCAAAGTAGGTAGCACGTGTCCAGGTGAGGTTACACTGTGCACATTGTCTCTGCATGCAAGTTCTTCTCATCTCTCCTATGCTCTTTCATCCCCAGTTCAAGGTGTGAAGCTCAACCTCCACAGAGCAATTAGTGGATCATGGCCCAGCAAGAGAAGACAGACCCAACCTCTGCCTCTGCCAGGGTTGTTGAACTCCTCTGGAGCAGCAAAGATCATAAAACACAAGACAAAGCTCTGAGCCCAAAGGTAAGTTACTCTCGGTCGAAGGGATCTGTCTGGGGAAAAACTTTCAGAGATTAGACTAATCCAGAGTCTGATGACCCTTAGGTCATAGTGCAAGAACTTCCTCTTTGATAGATCTTTTACAACATACCCAGAGTGACATTAACAACAATAACCTGACCCCATCCCTCCTCTCGGAAGCACCTACCCTGGGCAGAGCTCCCCAGAGACAGAGAAGGGAGAAGAACAAATGACTCCAGGAAGTCTACTAGGGATGTGCCCATCTAATTATTATGGGCGGTGCTCAGATGCCGTGATGAGAGGTGCCAATAAAAGAAAACAACCAAAAACTGTAAAGCTAGATGATGTACCCTTTAGGCCATGGGAGTGGAGAAAAAGGAATTTACTATGAATCAGATGAAGCCATATTTATTTGCTCTCCCACCCTTGGGCCTTTTGATAGCATCGAAGTCCACTGGATTTGAAGCTACCGTGACAGACTTAGCTTTAGCCCACAGCAGTAGGGAATAGATTTAAGCCCCGTCCTTTGCTCCTTGCTCACTGTGCTGCACAGCAGTGCTGTTCTCCATCCAGCAAAATCCTCCTCTCCTTTAAGGCTCAACACAACAGGTCTGATTCAGAAATGTTCCCCTTCCTCTTCATTCCCCTTGAATTTCTCACCCTGAGTCATCAGACTACAATATAACTTTAATGTGGAAAGTTTTGTGGGTATGTTTTGTTTTCTTTTAAGTTCAGAAAAGAAAAGGTACAACCAGAGGGGGAAAAAAAAGTGTCTCATGGTTGAGAGGACTCTTTTAACCAAGGAGTCACATGGCTCCCTGGCCAGCAGCCAAAGGAGTCATGAGAGATGCTGCCATTCCCCTCAGCACTCCCTTAACCATGTCCTGCCTGCTACCCAGCCTGCCACCAGCCACCTCGCACCCCGAGGCCAGCAGCTCTCCGAGGCCAAGCCTCGCTTGCCTGTGCCCATGGGTGGCTGGCTGGCTCCCGTGGAAAGGGGAGGCACTGGCAGAAATGATGCTCATAGACTTTGGAAAATGGTGCTTTCCCTCTGCCCTCTCCCCAAGTCCGCACTGGACATGGTGGTGAAGTAGGTGATGGCGATGCCATGTTTCAGATGAGATGCAATCATACCATCTCTGCTGCTTGTGGTCAGAAAAGGATCACTGAAATTAATGACGTTGCACTTAACGTCGCATTTTCCATTTTCAAAGTGCTGTGGCAGCTTTCACTCTCCTGCCCCTCCCCTACCTCCAAGCCGTGGCACCGTTGTTATTGCCCTGTTAAAGCTGTGGGAAACTGAGGCAGGCAGAAGTCAGGATACTGCTATGCAGCATCTCAGGCTTCAGTCCAAACTCGGACCTTGCCTGTCTTTACCGCAGAGCAAAACCCACCATGGAAAAGCATACTCTGTAGAGGGGCTATCCCGCTGCCCTGGCCAGGGTCCAGATCAATTAGAGATGCACTTGGGCTTTTTCAGATGCTTTCTTGCCTTGCTGCCGGGGATGTTGGGACCGGTGATGGTCCTGCATGTCCATACAGCTCTGCTGGGCGCTACGTAGCAGCTGCTGCATTCCGCCCCAGCAGTCAGTGAAATGATCCTTGCCCAGTTCACTTGAATACCGGGAGGATCAATTCACTTACAATCCTTGAATGAAAGAAACTATTATTAAATAGTAGTCACTTTTCACAATTATGTCTCACTTCAGCCAGCTTAGAAGGGCGGATATGATAGCCAATTGCAGTACTGCAGCACTTAAACAATTTTAAATTAAATATACCTCAAATTGCTTTCCAGGCCCTACTTGCAGGCAGACAGTGGTTTATATCTTTATGGCTTATTCTTACTTCCAGCTCTGAAAGCTGGGCTGCCCCACAATGCCTTGCACATAATGAGCAAATGCCACAGGGCTTTTGAAGTGCTTCTCCCCTCAAAAAATAAATAATGTTTTGTTTTTATGTCAGCTCTTACTGGCACCAGGAGCCGTAATGATTCTTTCAATAACTCATAGAACTGATTTTGGGTTTTGTCTGACATGGCCTCCTATTAATATTGCTTTTGCTGTATGTTCTTGGGAAATACGGCCACATTCCCTTTATATTGCATAATATGGCAGCTTGTGCCAAGGCTATACTCGAATGGATACTGGAAGAACAAGGCTTGTGCTGACTTTCTGTTTCGTTCTCCTCTCACTTGCACCAGAGTCACTCTGTTGACTGCGGCGGAGTCGCTCCAGCTTTATTACCTTACTGAGCTGTGGATGTAAGCCCATGGGAGAGAAGCCCGAGGCCCTCAGGGCTGAAAAGACAAGATCTAAGAGCTTCCCAAAATGCTGCACAGATCTATAGTGATGGCCATCCAGAAGAAAATATCTTTGAACGCCTTGGTTGTGCATTCCAGGTACAGGCTAGTAGAAAAAGCAAGTCATCAGCACTACCTTTGCATCACAAATCTGCCAGTAAAGTCCCCGGAGTTCTATCAGTTTTGGAAGTGGTACCACGGATTAGCAACAGGGTGGCCCTACCTCAAATAAACAATTTGGGACACACAGTACAATAACCCATGGACTTGGTGCCACTTCACAGGGGAAAATTCTTCTGCCACATGTAAAACATCTGAGGCTAGCTTTTGCCCTCAGCTGCACACTTGCTATACCACTGGATGTCCTTTTTTTGTTATTACTTAGGAACTCAGGGTGAAATTTGACCTTGGACAAAGGGCTGGAACAAAGACTGTGTCACCATGATGATTAAGTGGGATTTTTGCATAAACGTGAATTTTATCCTTTGTGGGTTCCTGCCACGAGGGAAATCCGATCCACAAGCATAGGCTGAAAAGAAAATAAATGTTCAAAACTGTAACTATGACGTGGGTACAAACTGTATGCACTATTAAAATTAATTCCAGAAAAGATACAGTAACTCCCTAATTTAGCCTGTCTTCAGATTTTCTAAAGAAGGTATGATTTGCTGTAAAATAATTAATAGGTGATAATCATCTTGCTGTCAGATCCTAGTGGAAGAAAGATTTTTTTATGATGAGAGCAACCATTTGGCCTTAACTATCTTAACTTTAGAAAAGCTGCCTATACTCCGTCAGAACTGAACGAGGCAGCTAACTTTTAACTCCATCGCACTATCGAGCAAACTGCCTTTTAGAAAGCAAGCCCAAGAAGAAAGTGTGGAAAAGACAACTCAGTGCTTTATCTAAACAACATTTAGGCAGTGAGAGAAGTCCTAGAAATACATTGCATATGGACAGAAACACCTACTGAGAAAATACTTTAAGTCCCTCTATCTAGAATTTCTTCACATTTGCTCTAGTTGAAGTACTTGCAATGTTCCTTATGCGTGTGCTTTAGCAAAAGCAAATACACAGGAGTCATCTTGACAAGAAGTAGCCAGCAAGTCCTATGCAGTTCTCCACAATGGAGGGAAAACGTATCCTTTTACCTTTGGGGGAGGATTGAAGGCAGAGTAAAAGAGAAGGAGAGGGTGCTAATAAACCTTAAAGGACTGCAAAACATTCTCCAGGAATCTGCCTGCCTTGGGTTTTCTTCCAGAGCACTCCTGTGCTTCAGCTCCTGGTCTTTCTTTGCTTCCCAAGAAATTCGGGGCTTGTAAACCTGCAGCTTTCGGTGACAAGTTTGTTCAGCTCATTGCCAGGGTATTCACAAGTGCACGGCACAATGCCAGAACCCAAAAGTCATGGAGATTTCGCTTTCATGAGTAGATATTTTGGTCATGGTTCTCATGTCTAGAGGCCTGGCTGGTTCCCATACCACTCTCACGCGGAGTGCTGCCGTAATACTGGGTAAGTTATATACCTGCAGCAGGTTGGGCTAACGCTGTACGGGAGGGCAGTGAAACACCAAGGAGGAAGGAGCAAAAATAAGGAGAAGAATCAAGCAGACAGGAGAACCTGGGGTTGCAAAAAGCCATCTCACAGGCAGTTAGCAGGTAGAGGTGGTTTGCCAGCATGCAGGAAAGGCACCAGTGAGAGTCCACTGAGGGTAACGTGACATGCAAAGGTGATGGGCTGAGGAAATCAGGCTTGCAACATTAACCAGTTCTGTAACACCTGGTGTCAGCGCGTCTGCAGAACTCCTTTGATCTATAGCTGGTCCCAGCTTTCTGTTGCTTGTGGTAACTTGGGAGGACTAGGTGGTTAAGCTGTATTTTGGGGGTTAGGAATCTCTCTGGCAGTATTTCAGTCCAAATTACGCAGTCCCATGCACTGAGAAAACACTTGGCACTGCTCTACCTTTAGCAAGCCACACTGCCAGGTACGCGTGGGGCATCTTTTCCATTGCATAAAACGTGTTTGTCAGTCCAACTGAGTAATTGCAGCTCGCTTTGTTTAGCTCTTTAACACCTCCTTTAAAACACTGTCTTCTGAGAGATTAGCCTTGTTCTTTGTTTAATATGCAAGCATATCTGCATTTAATCTTACATACTCATCTGAATATTTCATGTTGCTTTATACCCACTTGTTATATTATGTTAGTAACGCAGCACATGTAATAATTCCATGCTGTCGTCCTACAAATTCTGGATGCTGCCACTTTTCCTTGTAATTACTTAAGTCATTACTTTTTTCAATTTTAAGGTGTGCTAGATATCTAATTCCCAGAACCTGCTTGCCACAAAGCATTGAGAGAGGTGCCTGCATCCAAATGCATTTGGATTCAAGGATATTCAGAACTTGGGTGCTTGGCCTAGACCATGGCAGGGAGAGGGGTGACCAGTCACAGATTTACCAAAGCTCTGCAGCATTAGACAGGGAATTTTAGCCTGGGTCTCTCAGAGAAATGGTGGACTTTATCTTCTAGAGCTACCAAGGAGTCATATCACAACCACTCTCCCATCTTTGTGTGGTTGCTTCAACACATGGAAATAGTCTGTATCGGGCAGGTAAGCCAAGCTCACGGTGATTATGGCAGCCCAGCGTGCAAATATTCTTTATCCTTCTTGTTTCTGCTGAGCAAAAGCATTACCTTTAGCTCATCCTGAAGGTAGTCGATACCCTTTGGATGTTCACCTGTTCTGTCTCTAAGCCAACGCATCCCTGGGGGACAGTAAAGTTGAAGTCCTATTCCAAATCCTCTTATAGATGACTATTATTATAGTACCATGTAAAAGGAGTACCTAAGGATCTCAACAGAGCTGTCCTCGGGCACAGGACACTTCACAAATAGAGGCTGAGAGAGCGAGCTTGCCCTAAAGAGTGCCCAGTCTCAGTTATAAGATGACTAAGGTGCAAAGGCAGGGAAATGACAGGTTTACACCGCAGTCCAGCGACTAAGCCAGGGACAATCTTGTTTCCATAACAGCCAGTTTTATCACAGAGATCAATACAGCCAGCCTGTGTAGCCCTGGCTGTATCAGCTAATGTGGGAGCATCAGCCACGCTGGTTGCGAGTAACAGTGAAGCCGTGCCCACCGTCCCCTTGAAGGGTCGGTGCCACAGAGCCGGCTGGCTGTTCTCTGCTTGCGTAGCTCTCTTTGGCAACGCACAGACTAAGAGACAAGCTTCAGGGACCGTCTCCAGCAGTCCTAATCTTCAGGGATTAGGCATGACTACTTTCCTGTAGGCATATGAAAAATATGCGTTCCTTCCTAACCCGCTTCCCACGAGTGTGGAGAAGCCCTGATGCAAAGGATGTGGAATTGTAAGGACATGGGAACATCAGAAGAACAGATGCAAAACATGCAGAGGATTTTTATCCCTCTACATTTCCTAACCAGCCAGTAATATCTACTCACTAATATAAATTATTTGCTGTATTACGGTGTCAGAATACGTAGCCACTTTGAAGATTTACGCTGTTATTACTACACACACACGCTCTCTCTTACGAGTTATTCCCGATTGCTTTATAGCAAATAACTGAACTAACTCTGTCTATGTACCAGCAGATAATCCCCAAAGTAAGCTTCTTAAGAACCAACTCTCATGTTGCTGCTGAATGCATCCAACCCTAAAGAAGATGAACAGTGAAATGAGTACACAAATGGAAAGTTAAACTAGCACCGTCTTCTTTAGAAGAAGCTAAATATGTGTATATGCACAGACACATGCGCACTCAAACATGCACTGCAAGAAACGGTGCCAGGGAGTATTATATATAATCCTGTTTTTTAGACATTTATACTAATTACATCGATATTATTAAATGTCAGTTTTATACTTTAAATATGTAATTGGATTACCAAAATACGTCCGGAGCATTAAAATGCATCAATCATCCCACCACCAGCTATTCTAGCTGCAGTCAGTTTTCTTTTTCAAAAAGTCAGTCACTAAATGCTTCTGGTTGTAAAAATGTTTATAGTGTCTCAGAGGGCCAAAGGCTAGTAGGCAAGCACACCAAAGAAGATTGCTTTATCAGATAGCATACTTACAATACAGAAATCGATTTTATAAAGGTGTTGGTTCTTTAAACTAATTTGGAATGTATTCTACTGTAACTTCACTTTCTTCCCAGCTAGTGCACCCAAAACACTGAGGCCCCGGTGCCTCTTCCGCTCTGAAAATGAAATTTCATTTCGTCATTACCCTTTTCATTCTGAAAAATCCCATTTCCTCACAATGGGATTTTTTTGCTTTACAGCTTTTCTAGCAGAATAATGGAGCAGCATCGTGCTCCCCGGCCCCCGCTCCGCCCCACACGCACCAAGACAGACGGAGCAGGGACACCCGGCGCTCGGTTCGCTCGCCCACTACTACACGCTGCCCCTGGTAGGTTCGTCTGAAGGAGCAGCAACTCCGAGGCCGAGGAGTTGTTCCCATAGCCAAAAGATGATAGAGATCTCGGGCAAAATTAACATAACCATTGACAGTCCATGGGCGCTCAGTAAATAGCAGCTTGGGAAGCATCCTGCCCTCCAGAGAGCCAGGGTAGCAGAAAGAGACACCAGAAGATAATGCTCGAACAGGCTCTACTATGCTTTAATCTTCAAAAGCTACCATTAGTAAGCCAGAGGAGTATATTTACCCACAAGATAAACACCACAAGTTCGCTAGGCTACTATCCATTAAGCACTGAAATAACTCCTCTTTCTTTTAACTTTCAAACGGCAGCGAGGCGAAGCATCGCAGCGTGCCCGGCTCTCCCCGCCGCTGCTCCCCGCTTACTGGGGGCGAAGGAGGAGGCGGGGACGGGACGGGACGGGACACACAGCTGAGACACCCCGGGGACCGGGGGTAGCCCAGAGAGCTGGGGGGGGGGGCG